>JAQIWS010000224.1:0-34389 GCA_034696085.1 Stigmatogaster subterranea | reverse complement strand
TAAGGTCCAATGAGCCACAACTTTTCATCTCTGGCGTGACAACAGTTATCCTTAAGAATTTTAGCATTATATAAAATGGTAGTGGCGTCGTATTAGATTTCTTGTTATTTTTTAGTTTAATGATTTTGGATGTTCGGTCCCTAACCCCACCTTTCCCATAGGCCAAATTGTTTCTACTACGCGAATTTTCACAACGCGCTATTTTTCAGGTCCCCATTCATCGCGTTATAAGAGAACTTACTGTATTTGGCAAACGTAGTTCTTTCATCCAAATTACGGAGTACTAAATTGTTTCAGCAGTCACGTCGCACGCACAATTGAAAATTCAACGCGTTCGGACTCGATTCTAAAATATAAACCTCCACTTGGTTCACAAAATTTAATTAAATTGATTCGGCATTACGCGACAAATTCAAAATTGTGCGTTTTCTTAATGATCACTGTTATTGCGATGACTTTTGAGCTTACGTAATCTCTTGTTGTTGTTTGATGTAGACAATGGTAATTAGTATCAAATTCACAAATGTTCAAACACAAAATTAAAAAAAATAATAAAAGGAAAGGAAGGCGATGGTTCCTTCGTAATGAACAGCATTCGTTTCTTATTATCTTTTTTAATCCTCATTTAATTAAGTGCGTTCTCGCAATCGATTTCAGTCGCTTTTTTATTTTTATCTTTTTCCTCTCTAAAAGATTTTTTTCCCTCCATTCGCGTATCTTTTTTCCATTCTTTTTCTACAAAACAAATCTCACTCATCCATCTATATAACATTGGAATCAAAGCAGAATCTGATTGCCATACAATTTCCAAAAATAAAAAAGCCGCATATTAAAAAAAAAGGAAAATAAAAAGAAGATAGAGTGGATGGAAGTCTGTTTTTTCGCTCTTTTATCATAAAAACTTTACGACAATTCTGCGTGTCTCGGATTGCTTTAATACTGCAATGGGTTTAGATATCATAACTGAATAAATAAATTCCTTTCCATCTTTTTTTTTTTTTTTTTTTGGTTTCTCTTGGGAGAAAAAAAAAATGGAAAAGAAAATAGGAAAAACAAGCGAGCGATAAGATTCACAGAAAAAGAGCATCTCAGTTTACCAATTTGTTTTTCGTTTTTTGTATATTAAAAAAACAAAAAGAAAATTGATTTATCAGTGTAATATTTCAATATGTGTTTTTTTATTTTTAGAATTAGATATATATTTTTAATAATACGCAGAAATTCTTGCGGAATTTTGTTTGGAGAAAAGCTTAGTCTCCGTGAAAATGAAATTATTGGATGTTATTGTGGCTGGAAAAGTCTCGTCCTGCGAGATAGAGAGAGAGAGACGGAGGAGGAAATTAAAAGAATGCAGTTTGCCGATATATTATAAGCTTACACCGTACGATCAATTACACAGACATATACACACACGAGCGAGAGATCGTACGAAGTTACTGGCACGGAAAATAGAAAACGACGTCTATGAGGAATGGCACGTCATCTCCGAAATCGACTTGCGCCACAAAACACGGATTTACTAATATATCAGTCGATACTAATCTTACGAGTCTTTTACCCGCGAAAAGCATAGTAAATGTCTTACTAAACAACACTTTTATTTTTGATAACACAAACAAAAAATTGTGATTTTTAATAAGTTTAAAGACAACGCAAAATTAATTCTTCAGCGGATTTGCAATCAGCAATGTATTTTTATTTTTTCAACATGCAATGTAATACCAGTGCATGTTAGAATGGAACTACAGAAGATATGATCTAGGTCAAGAAAAATAAGACCAATTTTTCTTGATGGAAACAAGAGATGGCCAAACGTCGTCAGCAATTTTTGTGCGGATTTAGTTCAAAAAGTCATCCACAAGAGAAGAAAAAGGGTACTTTGGTGTTATCCTAAGGGAGCTGCTTGCACGTTTCTACTTCATCCCCTTCCCTTCAAAAAAGGAGAAAAAAGTCTCTCGTTTCTGTCAATAGTGTACAACTACTCGTTCTATTGCTGCAACTGAAGCTTTATTGGTTGAGCTCAGGTCTGATTAGAGTGTGAGTAACCGCTCACTGTGGGAGTGTTGTCCTCACGCAGATCTGTAAACGTCGTCTGATGCAATGGATGCATCCCACGTGGCTTGTAAGCAGCGGTGGCCCCCACCACGCACGATTATGCTCGTCTTATCTCACGGTTGCCATCGCGGTTCTGACGTGATTAATCGGAGCCACGCTGCTGCGCAAGCAAAATGAACGCAGAATTTTGCTTTTTCAATAGTGAATGTTACTTGCAGCTTTTGTGTGTATAATTGATAACTCAAATTTTTGCATTATACCCCAAATTATAAAATTGTAAAACGTAGAATTTTGCCTATTTAACCACTTGCAGTCATTTTAATTTGCAGATTGTTTTGTGTACGCATCGAGTTTAGGTGTTTTTAATGTCTAGAATTAACAGTCTTAAGCTCTGTTTAAAAGTTTTAAACTATATTACTAACTCTTAATCTATGCGGAGACACAGTTGCTCCGTAATTAAGATATTTTTAGACTTAATAAAAGATTCTAGCCAAACTGATGCAACTGAAAATGTGGTAACTAATTGGATTCTTAGTTCGGATTTGTTAATGAAAATGTTGCAAACGTGCTGCAGCAATATTGTATTCTAACATCAACGTTAAATCAAGCTCAATCTTGGATTAATTACCTTCTTGATTAAATTTAAACTGAGCTATTCACTTTCCAAAAAGAAATTTTCTTGACTAAGCAATCAAGAAAATTTTTTCTCGTAATGCAATTAGACCCGAATTTAGCTTTTACGTTTGAGTGGCTCGAGAAATGAAATTGATCTTTTATCTGAGATTCTTCTGATGGAATTACACGCGATCACTTACCCAACTCCGTGCACTTTAGCTTTGCTGATGTTGCCTAAGTTTCGCTGTACTATCCTCCACTTGGTATCCCCAGGAGATGCCTGTTGTCGGGGACTGGCTCCTCCAGAATTCATCCGAGCGGCCGAATCAGGCGTTCGACCAGCAGCTGGATTTATTAAAAGAGAAAAAGGGCAAAAAATGTTATATTTTACAACAGCGGTACTTCTCCACTTTTTCTCATTTTATCATCAACTCAACGTCATTTCCTCAAATCCATCCATCAAAAAAATCATCTTTTTGTACTTAAATAAACAAAAATCCATCTATCCGTCCATCCAACTCAGTTTTGTCTTTTACTCAACACCACACTTGAAAACTTACAGCGGGATTGGCCGACTGGGAACGTGGTCCGACTAGAGAAGGACCTCTCTGGTTGGCCAGTCGCCCAAGCCGCCTTGCCGTCGGGTTCAGGTCGAGGATAGGCAGCTGTTGAATAGACACAAATGGCTTACTTGTGAAACCATCTGGAATTAGTCTTCATCAGATAGCAATGACATTTGGAGAAGAATATATATAACAAATTTCACAAACGCCAGTGCAGTCGTCAACAGAGAGATTGCGAAAAATTTTAACGTGTAACTTATAACTGGTCTATAAGTCATAAGTTGTATAAGTCACGGAGATTGCGATTTACATGCGTGAATCTTGCCAGCGAGTTGTAATTTTGATAGAGTCCGATAAAGCGTAACAAAATCTATCTAAAACTAGCAAAATTTTAATAGAATTTCTCAAAATTTACCGAAAATTTACGGAATTGTGTGATAGAGCGGGCGGAAAAAATGGCGGAATGTCACTCTCACGTTCAGGGTCGATTGAACTGCGCATGCTCAATTTACAAGTTGGACCAACGTACGCACACACGGTATATATGTGGATTTTTTAACGTATGCAGGGGTTCATACGTTATACGTATACGTCTATACGTAACCAAAATCGCAATCTCTCAAACATGGTCCCCACATGGGGGGTGGCTGACGGGGTTCCAGCAGCCTGGGGGCCCGGGATTATTGGGGGCCCAGCGTGGCGGGTTAACCCTTGGTGGAATATTAATAAGGTGTACTCGAAATTAGAACAAAAATTAGCTGCCTAGTGCATGACAAAAAAATTACATCTGCAAAGACTGCCCTTAACCTTAACAATAGGTCGGGGGCCCGCCAAAAATCTTGCCCTGGGGGCCCGTTTTAGGATGTGGGGGCCACGCTCTCAAATGAAGAGCTTTCGTGCAAACCAAGTTAAATACATTTTTGACAAAAATTGAGCTGTCAACAGTTACTGGTTCATTTTCATCAATCCAATGTGTGGGTAACGTCATTTGTTCCAAAAATGAGTTACGTCGTCATTTTATCAATGGTACTATTTCGGTATTTGGTTCAAAACAAGTTAAATCCACATACCCGTTTGGTGCAAAATAAGTTAAATCCTACCAAAAAATTGCAAAATAGGAAATTTTACCAAATTAGTATGGTATTTCTGGATAAAATAGATTAATTTGACAAAATATTGTCTAATTCTGTGGTAATTGAATACAGTACTAGCGAAAAGTAAAGAAGTTACAGGTGAACATTCTGCTTTAAAAATGACTCAGTAAATGGGCATCACGTGCCAAGTCGGATAATCCAGAATGCCGGATAATCAAGACAGTTGTATTTTTTTATCGGTAACAAAATATGTATTAGTACTAATGCATTTTTTATGCATTAAAACCCAACACCTGAACACTTTCGTGAAAAATGAGATAAATTTTTGTGTTTTGGTTCAAAACAAGTTATATCCAAAATTAGTATAGATATAACTAACTAAATAAAAGCGTGAGATTTATTTGACATTATAAAAACAATACGTTATCCTAAGATGTATCATTACCCACTTTTGGATTTATTTCATTTCAGATTGTTTTTGCGTAATTAAATTTTGTTAATTATCTCCGTTAAATTTCTGGAGGAAATAACTTGATTTGCACGAAAGCTCTTCAAATATCCCCAACTGTTTAGAAAAACAAGTCGTTTTCTTTTCCACCAGTTTAGCACACCGATCAAGTCTCATTACGACTTTAGTTGTTATAGTGTCCAAATTTCGTTCTAACAAGGTTTAACCAATCCATATACAACATTGATTAACCTCTTAACAAAATAAAGTCTTCGAGACGTTATTTATGGAAGTGTATTTGGACGTGATCTTATCCAGCGAGACAATTAAGTCATTATTAGATCTTTTTAGTTGCGTCTGCTTTTCTTGACGAAAAGACTTTTATAGGTCTCTGCGGTCGAATTGCATGTATGGAAGAGCCAGTTTAACGCTGTAATAAACCACTGGGCAGTATAAACAAATTCCTCGCATTGGATTAGTCTCTCGGGTAACGAGAGACAAAACGCAGACAAAAAGGTCAAGATACAAGTTTCATGTTTAAGGGAGAAATTGCAATCTCGACGAAAATGATTAAAATCAACCAAAAATAAAAATGTCGCGTTGTGTGCTATATTATTTAAAGGATTTAAATATTTTATGACATGTTTAAACAACAAAATTTCTAGATGGCAATCACGGAGCAATTACATTCAATAAAATAAGAGCGTGGTTTGCAAACTGACAGTTAAAAAAAACATGGAGATGTTAATTTGTGGCAACGAGAGATTTAGATAAAACAACAAGAAGCAGTACGTTGTACGCTGCGTTTGTGAAAATAATCTAGAAAGTGATTAGCGTGACTTTAATTCCCATAGCCGAGAGATGTAAAAGTTGTCACGTCAGACGCCGAGAAAAATTAGTAGGCAGGTTTATTACATATTTATATCACAGTTTGTAACGCAAGACAAAGAGTTGTAAATTATTAACCGTTTAATTCGAAATCGTAAAGTTTGTATACCGATTTGAAGATGCAGAATTAAAGCCTTAAAAAATTAATACCGTAGTTGAAGATTAATTCGTTCGAAAATTTGAAGAAGGCTAGAATGTTAATACAGTATAGTGATAAATTTAGATTGTGTCGTAAGATTGTGGGAAATAAAGATTTTAATAGATTTTAATGTTTGTCGTTGTTGGCTTTAGATTTTTGAGTGAGGTTTTTATCTTTTAAGGCAAATAAATTCGTTTTTGCAACATAATGTACACCCAGTAATTCATCGCAAATTTTTTAAACTTCTAATAATTCGAATAAAAATTAACACAATATTTTTTGAGAATATTCGAGGTAAAGAGATTTATCATCTAATAAACAACTCACCAATGACAGCACCGTCGGACTTGGGTCGCGAACTGTCTCCAGCTGATTTTTTACACCGTTTTTGGGTATCTTCCGAATCAGACTATATTTGAAAAATAAATAAAACCGAAAGAATTACTTAAGTACAAAAATAACGTCAAATTTTAATTTGCGTTCCAGTAGAGCGCAGTTTGAAATTTGTAGGTGTAGTCTTTATTGCAGAACATAAAACGTCTATTTTATCAATTCCTAGAAGACTTTTATGTCACGTAATGACATAAATGATCATTTTTTTATTTTTCCGTTTCTATAAATCTATTCTTGGAAGTGACAGACGAGAAGCAAAACAAATTCTCACGTGACACGTCGAGTGACGTGAAGTTCTTTTATCTCTTCGAATGGAGAAAATACGACGTAAGATCTTAATGCGCACGAATAATAACAAACACTCGAAAATTGGTGTTTATTTTTCATTCTTATTTAGGTCAAGTAAAATTGTCATTCCCAGTAAATTTGCTTTGAAATCGATTAACGTAAGTGGATTCTTGTGAAAATAGGAAATTTTTATTTGTGTTGTTATTGAACGTTAACTGCAAGAAATTTTTGTCCATTGACCAAAAAAAGATTAAACTAACACATGAACTTCAACTTACACCTGCACCACCAGCCAATGAACCTGCTCCGGATTTCCTTTCCCCGAACGTTTTCATTTCTCCATAGTGGAAATTGGGAAGCTGCGTTGTGGCATATGGAGTAATCTCTTCGCTTGAACCTAAGAATAACAAATGACGTACTACTACAAACCAACTGCCACTGGGGACAAGATCAACTACCAAAAGAAAAAACCAAAAGAAAACAAGGAGAGAAAAGTAGAAGGACAAAAGGCAAACATTGTCTTTTTTCTTCCTTCTTCTCTTTTGGTCAATTCAAGCGAAGAAGAAGAAGAAGAAAAAAATGGTGTCGGCTCCATTTTTCTACTGGAAGACACTTAACAAAAGAGAGTCGTCACCTCTAAATCAGCAAAGTCCGGTTTTTTCCTTTCTTCTTCTCTTTTGTTTTCTCCAATTTATTTCTCTCGTTAAGAGTTGAGTAAATATTTCATTTCTTTTTTAGTTTTAAGGATTTTTTGGGGAATCTTTTTTATGTTTTTCTTCTGGGTCTTTTTCATCTAGTCATTGGTATAAGTAAAAAAATGATGTACAGTGGAAAAAAAATTTGTAAAAAAATAGGGTTTTGGGTTTGGTTAAGAATTGGTGACTAGTGATAAATGAATCCCCAACTGAGTTTTTCTCACTTTCAACATCTTTTGGTCCCTAGAATTGCGCAAACACAAGTTTTTCAACAAAAAGTTATTCCCAGTAGATGCATTTCACAATCGATTTTTGACTGTGTGCCTGTAATTTCACACTTCTATACACACGTACTCCTCTCCCTCTCTCTCTTTTTCTTCTTCTTCGACTCACCAAATAAAAAAAGTACTCAAAAAATGATAGAAATAAAAATTTTAAAAAAAGTATTCAAAACCAATTTTTATGCCACTGTCAAGGCTATACCAATTTTGTTCTCCGTATTAGATGAAGACTATGAAAATGCTGTTTCAGTGTAGATAAAATGACGTTTTACGTTTAATTTTAATGAATATTAAATTTAAATTGCTAAATTTGTGAGGAAAAAATTCTTATTTCTGAAAATTTGCAACAAATTTTGTAAAAATCAACGCAATAATTGATTTTTGCATTATTTCTTTGCTCTAAAATGACTCCACCAACATCGAAATAACAAAAGCAAAAATTCTCCAATATTTTCTAATATTTCAAACACACAAAAAAAACCCCTAAAATAAATGTTTTATTCTAATTCTAATTCCAAATGGACGATTGAACTATCTAAAACTGAAAAAGAGAGAAAGAGATATCTCGCGTTGTGTGCAGTTGAATAATGAGGCGATTTCTTCTCTTTTCTCAATTGATGGCTGTGCTTGAGAAAATACGACCATCATCATTCAGCCAAGAGGACAAACACGAGATTAATTTATCGACGCGAGTATAGCATTAAGATGCACGGTTGCATTTTCTGGGTCCGAATCTTAATGCAAATTTAATTATGACTAGCAAGGAAACCTTTTTTTCTCTTCTCTTCTGGGAGTTCTATTTTACCGTCAGTTAGGAGGGAAAAAATCGTTCTTTTCGTTTCCCCGCTCTTTTTCTTTTCAGTAACGATGTAATTGTGAAAGTCATTTTACAAATCCTCACAGTCGCTCTTAGCATTTAAATGTTGTCATTAGGGGTCTTTTCTCTTTTTCCTCCATCAAATTTCCGAATGCACAAAAGAAGGAAACAATCGTGTATGTCTAAAAGCGAAACACTGCGCTTGCGCACGGGAAATTTTCTCTTCTTTTTTCGGAGAAAAAAGAAAAAAAGTCAAAAGATTGACTTTCAAAACAAAAAACAAAAACCAAAGTAAAAACCTTTTTTTTTTTTTTTAAATCCTAAAACAACAACAAAAATAAATTTGCCGCTAGCGATTTTTCTTCGTTTCGTCTTTTTGTAGAATTTAGATGTGTGGAGGAATATTTAGGTTAACACCGCCATCTATTGGTGTTAGTTGTAAAACTACGTAATTCGCTATTCATTAATTCCGATTAATAAAATAACGATTAATTAAGCACACGTGATCGAGTTAAGCGCTTGAACGATCACGATTAGGTGATCAAAAATTTTTATTAATCCAATAAAAACTTTCACCCCCAATTTTTACGACACATCAAAAAGCAACCAATAAAAAAAAATACCCAAAAATGAAGAAATAACCAAAAATTTACCTTTAGTTAATTTGTCCGAAATACTTGGATATCTTCTGGCAATCGAGTCGTTGCTCCGTTGACCGTTTCCAAAACTGTCGACGGAATAGTTCTTGCCTGTACTCGAAGATGACGAAAACTTTGAGCTGCTTTTCACTATACCATTAATTACGCGCCCTACAATAAAAATATACTCGGCACTTTTAATGCCAAAACCACTAAACAGATTAATAGCAACTCGTAAATAAAGTGGCCATTAGCACGTCGTCAGAAAATGATAGCAAAAAGAAGAAAATGGAAAAATTGCTGCACGAACACTAAAAGCTTTCTTTTTTTGCTGATGGAGGGAGCGACTATTCAACTGTGAAAATTCTTGCAAAATAAAATAATGTAAAATAACGCGGTAATGGGAGCGATAAATTTTCGTTAATTTCAGTCGGAGCGTTTAAAATTTAACAAAAGCCACCGGAAAATTGTATAAAAGTCATTATGTGTACTATCAAGGTATTGTATTGCGTAAATTACCTTTAATAAGACGGTCGTCGCAGTTGCGTCGCCGAAAGTAAATGCACATGATGAGTAAAGCCACGAATAATATGATGAGAGAAAGCGCTATTGGGATGATCACGCGTAAGTCGAGGTAAAAAAGAACGCCTTTTTCTTCGTGGATTTGGACCATCACATCCGGGCCTACGGTGCCTTGAAATAAATTGACACCAGATGATATTAAAACATGTGATTATGGTTTTTTTAAATTTAATTTTTGTAAGTGGAATTTTGATATTATGAAATTTTGGGATTAAAAAAATAATCTTTGCAGATGAGCTTTTCGGTGAAGCTTTAGGTGTATGATCTAGGGTTCCAAATTCAAAATAAAAATCAATAAGACTCTTGTGTTTTTACATTTTTTTACATTTCATCCAACTTTAAGTTTTTGGATTAGCACTTAGCAATATCTAAAATTCCAATTTTTCAAGGGCCGTCAAGAGGTGAAAAAAATTAGGTAGTTAAAAATTGTTACAGTATTTTGCTTCTTTTGAATAAAGTACAGGGTGTCTCCGAGTTACTTAAACAATGGGTTCCACAAATCGTTACGTAAGTTGATTTTTAAGTATGTCGAATTTCCAATGAAATTATTGGAAATTGATTGTAAAAACCGCAATTTTGAACGTTTGCGTTTAAGAATTAATTGTTTTACCAACAAAAAGCCGTAAAAACGTAGTAAAAATGACAAAAGTTAACATTTACATCTGCAAGATTGACAAATTCGCCATATAAATATAGCTAAATCGTAGGTTAATTAGATCAACGGCTTTCGTAACTTCGAATTTACGTAAATCGCAGCTTACGTAACTCGGGGACCCTGTGTACTTGTTGTTAAATCTAGTTTCAGAATGACTGGTGCTTAGTAAATTCCACAAATCAAAGTAAAAATTTTGTGATACCACAGCAAAATTTTATAGAAAAACATACCTCCATCAAGAGTTAGTGTTGCAAAATTATTCTCCGCTACTGCAGATCCTGCACTACTATGTGCAGTTACTCTAAGGGTATACCATGTACCAGGTTGTAAAGCTGGTATAACCGTCTTTCTTTGCTCTGGTTTAGCATTGTTGGATACTAAAATCCATTCAGTTTGATGAATCCTTTTATACTCCACGACAAAGTACATTATAGGGCATCCAGTAAGTGGCCATCCTTCCAAAGTAATAGTAACAAAACTAGAGCCTTCTTTGAGCAACGTCTCTTTGTTGGGAGCTTCTGGAACTTTACAGAAACAAACAAAATTATACCGACTATTAATTATCACAAAACTAAAACTAAAATCAAAACAAGTTACCCGATCCTTCAGTCGTGGCTATAAGAGTCTCCGACATTACGCCCACTCCAATTTTATTATATCCTTGAACATTGACTGAGTATTTCGTTCCGCACCACAAGTTCTCCAGTCTCCATCTAGTTTGGTCGGCTTTCAGGTCTATCGTCTCCCATTGGCCAAACTCGCGTTTGTAGTGAAGAATGTAACCTGACAGTCCAATTACAAAAAATTAATTTGACGTTAACATTTCCTAAATTAAAAGCTACCACACCAAACCTCCAACCATCTTTTCTTAATCTTAAGTAACAAGTTTCAATCAACCAAAAAAACGTTGAATAAATTTGTCTGTTTGCAATTAATTTTTTATCCAACTTTAGGATCTTCTTCTAGCGCACCTTGCGGACTACTGACCTAGATGTTCAAGCGCTGTTAAACCTCCATTACCCGCTTTCTCTCTTTCTCGCTTTTCACAACTTTAGTTCAATTTTTTTTTCTCAATGAAACCTAGCTCTCTTTTTTTGTGTTTACTTTTCTTCGTTTTCGTATCGAAGCATGAAAGACTCTTCTTTAATATAATTAGCCACAGCATTATTAAGGAAAAGTGTGTTTTGGCTCTAATTAGTATTCCCACGATGTTTTACTTCCTTTCAGCAACCTCTAATGCTATTACAGCAGAGAAAAGGCGCTCTCACCACTGACAGGAGTGCTTTCTTCAGGCTCAGGTTTCCACTGCAGTTCTATCGTCGTTAAGGAAGTTGAGACCACGGTCAAAGTAGACCTGGACGGAGGCACTAAGAAAAGAAAGTGAGATGGAAGAAAAATATAAAAATAAAAAAAAAGTACCGTATTAAAATATTTAAAAAAGAATGGAAGGTCAACAGGAAAATGTAATTAATGTCAAATTGTGGTTTCTTTGCATGGATTTAATGTAATATTTTGTGAATTTAATCTTAAGTGTCAAGAAAGATTGCGTTCTTTAATGCTTGAGTAAGTTGCAAAATTAATATTTCGTAAGGCGAATAGTCGATGGTAGTTGTCAGAGTACTTGGATGTTTGCACCTCGAGCGAAGCAATCAAGAATTCAGTTGAAAAGTTGATTAGAAAAGCTCCCTCCAGATGAAATGCAATATTTGAGTAAACAGAACTAGGTAAATCTTGCCTTGAACGATGAGGGTGTATGTGATCTTGTCTTCTCCGATTTTATTTTGAACAACGCACGTGTAATTGCCAGCATCAGAATGGTCGATATCTCTCAAAACTAGCGTTCCATCAGCTAAGATTCTCACTTTACGAGTTGTCCTCACTGGACGCCCTCTGAAAAATAAATCAATTCGTAAACCGTTTGAGCTATCGCCTTTACAAACAAAAACATCCAACTTTAAAACTACAACTCCCACTATAAATAAAAAATTTACACAACCCAACACTCCTAAAACACAAACTCTTCACCATTAAAAAACTAAATCTATCAAAATCTCAACTTTACAACCAAAATTCACGCCTGCGCACAAAAAACCTCACACTTTAAAACGCTTCTAAATAAATAACACTCAATCTTACTTTCACGCTCACTATACAACTTACGCTTCGATTGGTGGACTAATCTAAACCCAGATCACCCAAAGAGATTAACTTTTTCATCCTCTCCTCCTTTTTAAAATTGCCTATTTAATAATATTGCGGCCAAGTTACTGTCTTAAAGTAGGATTTGTTAGATCGTTTTTTTTCTCTCCTACCCCTTAACTCGAGTTATAGCTCGAGTGTAAAGAGAAGAAACAGCTTCGCAGGTAATTGCCCACTGGTTAAATAATTAATTGGCCCTCGACTATAAACAATAGGTGGCGCTTCTCGCTTTAAAGGCTGCCTAGGGAGCGATGAATCGGTGGTTGGCGCACGAAATGAGAAGGTGAAAAATAAACAAGAAAAAAATTCTGCGGTTTTATGCGAGTTTTATTCACTAGAATAAAAAAAATGTGTATTTTGGATGAAGAGTGAAAATTATTACAAATTTTTGGCGACTGTTTTTGTTTTTGTTTTTGTTTGCAGTGTTTGAGTTTTTTGTTAAGTTGGTAGCATCTAGTGCTTAATGAGCCTCTTTTCCATTACTATCAGCAATTAGTCGTCATACTCAGTGTCGTAGTGTGTATCATTAGTGAAATTGTAGGTGACATCATGGGATCTTTTAATAGAGGAACTCAAGAAATCTAATTAACCAATTTTGCTCTTGTAAAGAGAGAAATCCTGAGGAAAAGAGCACCTCGCTTAAGAAATCTTGGAGAGAAAAAAGCAAGTTTCAGTATCTAAGGTATGGTTTAGGAAAAGGGAGAAAAAATCGTTAAATGTTTGAGTAAGTTTCACAAAAAAAAGTGAATCTGCATTAAGTTGTTTTGATCTATAATTTACACTTTTTAAAATAGTCTTTTAAGATTTTAAAATTAATTTTTTAAAAATGCTGAAAAAAATCTGAAATTTAAAAATTGGAGACAAAAAATTAAGAAAAAATTTGTTGTAAATTTGTTCGAAAAAGTTTTTCATAAAAATTTCAACAAACAAAAGATGAAAGCAATGCCGCGTCTTCTCCACAGACTGAAAATTCGTTAGTACAGCTCTTTGAAAAAGGTGTTTGCATGACTACTCGCGTATTTAGCAAGGTATCGAAATTTATAATAATCGCGCTGTGAAAACTGTCGCGACATGAGAAACACATTAGCTTACCGCGAAATCCATTTTCTCTGAGGAAGAGGCATGCCCACTGCAAAACACGGAAAACGGATTTCTCGTTTCCAAGGTGATGTAATCACATCATTGAAAGATGCTGCAGTGGCTCCGACTGAAAAAACACACTCAATCAAGTTTTCTAACTCTTTTAAAATGAAAATTGTCCAAGTTTGTTTGCGTTAATTGACACGAGGTGACCGTTTGTGTGTACAGGTTGAAAATGAAAATTTAATTAATATTTGCACAATCCTCCGGGCTGGGAAAACCAAGGTTGAGTATTTATTCAATTACGACTTAAGGTCGAGGGATTAAATTTGTAAAAGAAAACAAAATGTAGTTGTTGTTAATGTTTTAAAAGTTTGGACCAATGTTGAATTAAACATTTCAGATACCGGTAGTGTTTTAAGAAATTTCTGTGTTAAAACAATTAAAAATATTATATCACGTTAGCGCAATCTACCGACAGTTTTCTACATGTTATGATTCACACTGATTCACGGTAGACGGCGACAGTAGATGGCAAGAAAATTGTCAGACACGTGGTGTCGACTGGTGGTAAAATTCAAAATTAATTTTCAAAATACAGTAAGTTCACCTAAAACGCGTGTTTCAACTGCACGAATTTGATCATACGCGATTGAGAAATAGAGGAAAAAATAACTATTACGCGAGTTTGTTTGGTCATGTGCGATTTTTTTCGTCAGGTATGACTGTATTTTGCTGTCCGAGTAAGCTAACGAACGCAAAAAACGTCCAGTATTAACTGACCGTAGTAAGACAACAAAAGCACACACCACGTGTAAATCCTCTCTCTTCTGTTTCAGTTTCTCACGAGCGTTACAGCAGTCTATATGTGAGTAAGCAACAGAAAATAAGAATTCAATGAGCCACAACCACTCACCTTTGGTGTGTCTTCATTTCATCTTTAACAAATTTAACATAATATAACATTTTAGTGTAATTACATTAGATTACTTTCTATTTTTTAGTCAATGATTTTGGGGTGTTTGGACCCTAACCCCACCTTTCCCATAGGTACCATTGTTACTTTTGCGCGAATTTCGATCACGCGCTATTTTTCAGGTTCCCATTCATCGCATTATAGGAGAACTTACTGTAATAAATTTTCTTTTAGGGTGAAAAGTTAATTTTAAAATTTACGTTTTAAGTAAAAAAAAATTTCAAAATTTTTAAAATAATTTTTTTGAGCATTGTAATGCAGAGTAAAAATCTTACCAAGAGGTCCAACAGGTGATTGAGCCACGACTCTGGTGCTTTGACCTTCACCTACAGCTGTCGCAGCTGTTACCCAAAATTCGTATCGTCTGTTCTTCTTTAATCCTTTAATTTCGTACGTAGTACCATCTCCGCTTTGAGTAAATTTAGTCGCATCTAAAAATTCTTCAGATCTCGGTGTTGAATCACGGTTTAAATTATTATCCGAACCGAGCTGGAAAAAACAAAGTAAACATTTCTTAGTGATTTAAAAGGGCGCCAAAAGATGGCGCCAGGGACTGTGTGGATTTTGAAACACAAATAGCAAAGATTTTGTTGGCACTTTCTTAACATTTCATTCAGTTGTCTTTTACTACAGATACCACACTGTAAAAAAAAACTAGAAAAAATATGTTAAAGGAGAGAATGTCTATTGTCTGCGCATTGTGAAATGCGCAGATGGTTGCCAGATGGACAAAGGAAACAGAATCAATTTAACACGTGCTTTGATACAAAGCTAGACAAGAATTCTTTTCTCCCTCTTCAAGCTCAGTGAAATAAAAATAACTTCAAAAAGTGCCATCTGTCTTTAATCATAATCTTTGCACATTAGCCAAAACCTAAAAAGATGTCAGAGATAAAAGACTCGTCATGTGTATTAAAAATTATTACCAGAAAACGCATTAATATTAATAATTAACTGACATTTATCTTGAAATTTATTTCTGGAGGTATGTTGCAGGTTAATTTTAATTTATTGCACGTAAAAGTTCACTGAAGACATATTTTTTCATTTGCTAAATGTAACTCTAGCAACGGTCAAAGTTATTCGAAGAAAGGTCGCCGTGTTGTTAAGACTGATTGACGTCAATTTTTATTGCTAAAAAGGCTGTTTTCTGGTTAATGAGGTTGAAGGAAGAATTATTTTAATCCGATTGCGGATTTAATCCCAAAACCCAACACAATTACACAACTTGACCACACGAAAATTCGTATTGTTGAATTTTCTCGTTCTGATCTCGTTGCGCGCGACTTGAAATTTACACGAAAATCACTAAAATTTCACAAAATTTTGCCTAAATTCAGTCAAAAATATAAAATTTTAACAACTAATCTACAAAACTTTTTATCAAAACTCCAAAAACTTCCATTTTCACTCAATACTTACTCTATCAAAAACCAACTTGTCTACCAACATCTCCCAACCACAAAATTGGTCTTCTATTGTCCACCCTCGACCTCACCTCACAATAAGAAACGGAAACTGCACCTTGACCACAACAACCCCAACATTCTATTGCCTTCCATTTCGAACAAAACAACCTCGCAACCACTTTTCTCCGATAAGACTTCGGAAAATCCCACCGTATTCAATTTCACACCGAACATGGCACGAAAGGGTTTTAAGCTTCTCGCCCATTAATAGGATTCAGTTGGAGAGATAAATATAGGGAATAAATTTGGCAACCGTAACCAGACGTCTGTCTGACACGAAATATAGAGGGCGGAGTTTAATGTTTCGGAGAAGAGCGTCGTAACTGACGTGAAATATTAGTAAAAGGGTTAAATGGGGTTTTTAGATGGCGGGGGATGGAAAGTTAGGAAATTATGTCGTGGTGGTTTGTTTATAAGTTTATGGATAAATAGAGATTTTATTTTAAGAATGAAATGATTTGTTACTTCCGCAGATGTAGTAAAAATTTTGATGTGTTTCCAAAAATGTATAGATGGGAAAATGTTAGTGTGAGGATGTTGGGAGACTCGTTATAACGTTGGGAGTTTGTGGTAATGGGATTTGGATATTAAAATTAAAAATAAACATTAAAGATTAATTTTAATTAATTAATTAATTTTAAGTGGTAAATGTTCGATTCGTTGTTGGTGGTGGAATTGGAGAGATGATTCTCTCGATGTAATGAGATTTTCGGTTGAGTAAAATAAAATTGTGCGAAAAGGAGATTTGGATTTTCAAAGTGGAAAAAAAATTGAAATTATTGTCAAAAGGTTTTTTTTGTTTTTTTAAAATGAAAAAGTGGTGTTTGATCCATGCCGAACCTGAACGAAGCATAACTCGGTGCTGTGAATCTGATTCTTCGGTATAACGAATTTTTCCTTTTTTAACTAAAAAAATTCATTGTAACGAGGTTCTGAGTCAAAATTGAAGATTACTTGAAAAATATATTTTTTTTCAAAGATAAGGTAAATACACCCCCCTTGTAATAAATTTTTGCTTTATAAAAAAAATTCTCTATATCGATGTTCAGGTTCTAAAATTGCCATAATTACTTCTACAGTAATCAATCAATTTTCTCATCAAATTCGTAACCAATCTACCAGCAAAATTCGTTGTAATAAGGTCTTTTCAACTCAACCCCAACGACAAACATTATTTTTATCTTAAGAAGCTGACTTTAACATTTTACGCATGACTGACAAACTCTCATTCAGAACTTTCAGTGCCAAGTGCCGACAAATAAAAATAAAAAGTTAAGACAAATAAATTTCAACTCACAACTTCAAAGACAAAAATAAAACCAAAAGAAATGTCTAGTGAGATAACTTAGTGAATATCATTCACAAAAATATTTTCACCAAGCGTCTGCGATAAAAACACTTTGTCTGGGATTTAGCCAACCAAGAATTCTCAAGAACGCGAAACGACAAACCATTCCAAACACGAAATTTTTTTCCCGCCAATTACACGCGTGACAACAAATATTTTATCTACGCATATCCACCCTCGTTACACTAAATTTTTAGATTTTAAGCACAAATGATCAATTAATCTAATTTTCAAACTTCAAAACAAAGAGAAAAAAGAGTAAACCACAACGTAACAATTTATCACCATCAAATTCCCAAAGTTTCCCACATATTTCCAACACTGCCGAGTCTTTCATCAGGCGTTGACCACTAAACCTCAAGGAATCTAATGCACTTACTGTGTTAGGCGAGTCAGCTGCGTCTCGAATGTAAACATTGTAACGGATGATGACGCCATTAGGTCGAGATGGTGGTTTCCAAGCTACAAGTACGGAATCCAGGGATGTTGGAATAACCTTGATTTCCACAGGAGGGCCGGGAACTGAAAACCCCAAAATAAGGATTAATGGTGAGGATATAATTCACGTTTGTTTTTATCGGTTTTAAAGAAGAAGGGTTTGTGGTTGGTGTAAATAAACCTTGTTATAACGAAGACGGTGTAAAAGAATTTTGTACCGTTGATATTTTATGCATAACGACCATAAATGAATTTTATTGTAGAATAACTTTGTTGAGTGAACCTAATTTTGTTGTAGTGGAACAGTTTTGGAATAAATTTCATCACGACGAAATTGAGATTCAAAAAGTGTCAAATTTAGTGATTAACGTAGGTTATTACGTATTGATTAATCATTTCATTTTATCAACTCTCATCGCAATACGTCATCTAATTATTGATAATTGAAAAGAAAACTCGCCTGATCCAAAATCAAATGTAATTAAAAACTTCGTTATAACGAGGTGAAAGTACCCTAACGTTTTCTTCAATTAAAGTTCACTGTACTGTACGTAATTAACTCGCACGTGTAATAAATTCTAACGTTAATTCTTCCTTAAATGTAACAAAAAAATTTTTTGTAACAAGGTTTTACTCATAAAATTTTGCAAAAAATCACGATAGTGAAATTTAAATATCACAATTCATTCTGTCAAATTTCCCTCTGACTAAACAAACAGAACTGTCACTCTCATTAATACAACCTCAGCGTGACGTCACAGCTTATTAAAGTCAATCACGAAACCAGATTATAGCAAATCTTTATATTAAAAGATGCAAATTAAATTCAGTTATTCAGTATTCAAATTAGCAAAATATTATTAAAATTCAAAATTTGAATTTAAATTAAAATTGTAAATCAAGCGTGAGAAAATTTTCTCCGCAATCCCGAGCGATTTGTCGTTGTTGTGGTAACGCTCGTTCAAGGACGTGTTTTATCCGAGTCCAACATTCGTATTTTTACGCAGTTATAAAAAAAAATGCCAAATTGCTTTTGTTAATTGGTGAAAAATAGTTTTTGTCCCCAAAAAACAAAATAAGAAAAATGTCAAAACGAGAGAATAATTTGACATCAAAAAACAAGAAAATTATCTTTTCTTCTTCCAGACGAAAACAACAATTCAACAATTTTGTTTTGTCCTCAATTTTTTGTCTCTTAGCAAAACTCTTATTTTGGCAAAAATTCAAGATTGCGGTTTTACTCTGAAGATCAATTAGACAAGATTAATGAACGCAGGTGAGCGAAATAAAGTAGTTAACCCTGTTAGCAAGTGTGACTGATTTTGTTCCGGTCAAGAAAATATTCTGCAACATCTGTCCGAAAGATATTTATCAAAATCTAGTTGACTTTGATTAAAGATGATTTGATTAAGTTATGGCGTAAATGTCAATAAACGATATCACGGGATTAATCTCCCTGTAGATCGAACTTCACTTAAAATGTTTTGATTTATATGAAAATTACAAAGTTCCTTTACGATATTTTTATATTCTTATTGGAAATTTCACTTCTATCAAATTTCCAATTAGTTTTCCAACTCGCTGTCTGATTTCCTTTTAGATGCACTGCATATCAATTCAATTCCTAAATTTTAATACGAATCAACTACTTAACTGTATTCGAAACCACCAGCCTGAAATCAAATCAACAGAGCTTTCTCATTAAAATTTATCCTAAAACACAAAAGACGATTAAAGTCGGTTGTCTAGCAACGGCAAAACCTTTCTCAAAACCATTGTGTATAGTCGTTGTTGTTTATTTAGAAATAATCATCAATAACTTATCTACAATCGCATCACATAAAAATATTATCGTTTAGTTAATCAAAGTTTCATCCCATTTTCTACTTGTTTACGTTAATAAACAATTTGTATTTTTTACTCACCGTCTTCATGCGTCTTGCAATATACAGGGTCACTTTTAGGTCCGTCCCCAACACGAGTGTAAGCTAAAACTTGGATGCTGTAGTTGACACTTTTGTCCAAGTTTCTTAAGGTCACTTTGTTACTTTCAGTGGTCTTAACGCTGACTGCTGTATCTGAAAATTATATTTACATATGAATTATTAATGGCAATCAATAATCTTACATTTGATAATATTTTTCTAAGACTTATATTAGTTATAGGGGAATTTTTATTTATTTTTATTTCAAAATTGCCAAATATTCAATTTTCCACTATATTTACTTCTACTGACGTATTGTAACGTAACGTAAAATAGACTAAACATAGAGAAGGGGATATATCTCACTGCTTGTAATAGTGACGTTGTGGTTTGATGTTCCATACCCACCATACCATTCGTCCGCCGGTTTAAACAGCACTCTGTATCCCCGTAAAATCCCATTCACAGCATGAGGAGACAGTAGTTGCCAATTGACGTTAATGCTTTGTGACGTCAACGCTGTGCAAGTGACGTCTGTTGGTGACGCGGCGGGAACTAGACAGGTGAAAATGACAGGAATGAGTTTTCTTTTCTCAATGTAGGAATTGAAATTTGTGCAAAAAATGGATTATGATGTGGATTTAGTTATTGGGAAAGTGGGATTAAGGTAGGATTAAAAGTTTGGTTTGTTAATGATAAAGTTTGGTAGGGATAAATTAGAAGTTTACCGCTTTTTGTTATTTTTTTTGATTTTTTTTTGGTTGGTGAAAATGCGGGTTGAACCTCGTTATAATAAAGTTTCGTGAATTAATTGGTTTATTACGGTGTAAAGGGTCAACCCTACAATTCTACTTACTATCTTCTGACGTCATGACAAGAATTTCGGGAGAATTAGGTCCGCGTCCTCTGTCGTTATACGCTTGAACTATGATGCTATACTGAGAGTACATTCTGAGATCTGTCAGACGAAACACTAAATCCTCAGCGTAGTCGTCGGGAACTTCGATCGAATGATAGTTATATGGATCCGTGCTGTTGTAGATTTTAAATCCGATGTAATATCCCCGGATATTACCAGTCCACGGATCCTTTTCAGGAGGCTGTAATAAATTAAACAAGAATTTTGTTAAATGTTTTAAACCTCGGATTATGTAAAAATCAATAAAAAGTTAACAAAAACTGTAGATCGATAATTTAAGGTGAAGGACGACTGAAAAGTGATTTTTTTTCTTATTCTACCTTCCACGTGACCCTCAGCGTCTGAGGATCGGACGCTTCTACGTCAACTTGACGTGGAGGATTGCCAGGCGCTGTAAAACAAACATTGAGGAAAAATAAGAGAATAAAGATCAAAGTCATCACTCATTTCAGAAATTGAGTATTATTCTTCTTTCTTTTGTTGAGGTTTTAGTCAACAACATCTGCTTACGTTCTTCTTCGATATCCACGGTTCCGATGTCGCTAGAGACGCTGGTTCCGACAGCGTTTTCGGCGAATATTCTGAAGTGGTACGTTGTAGCGGGAAAGAGGTTTCGAGCAATGGTTTTCATTTTGTTTCCGTCTACTGTGATGTTTGGGGATGTTGCTTCGTTGTCCCAGGAAGCTGCGTGAAGAGAGAGAAATTTGTTATGGAATAGTAAATTGACGTGATAAAATTGTTTGAATGTTGATGTTAAAATGGAATTGGAAGTAACTGTTATTTGTAAGGTGTTGGAAAATGGTTTTTAAAGAGTGGATTTTAATTCATTTTCATATTTAGTAAGCTATTTGTAACGGATATTTGCAAAGACGTGATATTTTTGTATTTTCAGTGTATTTTTGGAAATTTTTTTACACACGTGCAAATGTTGAGAAATTTCAGAATTTTTAAAGACTTTCAACAATTTTGTTTCAGATTTTCGTAAATTTAGAATGTTTTTACACGGACTATCACAAATATTGCTAAATTTTCAAAGAATTTTCAAAGAATTTTTAGTAATTTTTTGCTTGTTGTCAATAATTTTCACAATATTGGTAGAAAATTTCCAAAAGTTTTTGTGGAATTTCGAATTTTGTTTTTGTTAACGTTAAGTCCAAAACTTTCAAAAAATTTCAACAAATTTCTATTAAAATTCCTAGCCCCCAACCAAGATCCTCCAATTTCATAATCTCTTGCCCAGCGCCCAAAATTTTCAAAGAATTTCAAAATATTTTCAAAACATTTCCAATACAGTACAAAAAAATAATCGTCAACAACATCCAGACATTTTCTCTAACAAAACATTACTCACACCAAAATCCAAACCACTCAACCCCAACCCCATTTAATTTCCCACTAACAACACTGCCATCCAGTCCACTACCACAACAAAAAATAAATTAAACAATAAATTAAAAAAATAAAAAACTTTATGAAACATCATGAACGAAAACGACAACCATCAAAAATTCCAGACTGGAAATGGTCGCTGTCGATTGATTCAAGGCTAGTTTTGAGGCTACCAAGCAGAACAAATGGCAGGTCGTTAGAAAGAGGGAGCGCATTCCACTCCATAAAGTCTCTATCCGCATTGATTGCCTCTTATATAAGTGAAGAATAGATTACAAACAACGCCCTTTGATTGTGTCGTAAAGAATAACTCATCTCGAGTGTACAACACCAAAAAAAATCTTCAACATTTTTGAGTCTTTTGGGAACATCACCTTTTCTGTTAACCAATATAATTTAAAATCAAACGCCTAAAAAAGAAGACAAAATAAAAATTCAAATATGTAAATATACTCAACCTACAAAAACAAAGGGCAAAGACAAAATGACGTCGTCGAAAGAACAATATTTATTCACGAACCCGTTAAATCAACTCAACGAACTCAACTTTTTACTGTTGTTGACTAAACGTTAAAGGTCTGCGTTGGTTACATTTATAGCATACTAAAATCCCGTTGTAAGATTTTAGCTGTAAAAGTAATTATTGCAAAGATGTTGTTGGTAGTTTTAATTTCTTACCTGATTTTGGTTTGTACTGTATGATGTATCTTAAGAGGTTGCTGTTCCCGTCGAATGGTTGAGACCAGATTAAATGGACGGAGCGGTTTCCAACCGACTCCAGTTTTGTTATTTTGGGCGGATCTGGTGGTTCTGAAAAGTTTAAAGTGTTAATGTGTTTAAAGACGACGTTGGAGAAGTTTTGAAAAATGAAAGTTGGGGTTTTGTTACAAAATTAATGGTTGTGAAGCAACGGCAAAATTTTATCGTTTCAGGAGTAAATTTTTTAAATGTAGTGTAGACGAATTTTCTAACATTAGAAACTAAAATTTTTATTATAGTACAATTTTTTTTCAGTTTTGTAACCTTTATTGATTATTTAAAAAAAAATTTATCTCAATTTTCCAAAAATTGAAAAATTGAAAATTAAAAATGTTTGAACACGATTAATTACACCAAAATGTTAAAATATTAATAATGTTGTCTTGGTTAATTATATTTACATGTTTTAATGTCCCACTTTCCAATATTTTCAAATTTTGGGATTTGAGATTTTTCGAAATTTCGAATTTTTTCCAATATTCTAAATTCTCCACCTCTTACATTTACATCAAAAGTCCTCCGTAAAAACTTTTCAAATTTTCGCAAACAACAAAAAACAAAAATCCATAAACCTTTAAAACTTTCCCAGTTAACACAATTACCCCAAACCCTTACCTTGGACAACAAGCTGTAATTTAATTTCATCGCTGCCATATTTGTTCGCTCCTAGACAGGAATACATCCCAGTGTCGCGCCTTTCCGTGTTGTGGATCATAAATTCCGAATAAACGCCATCTTCGCTCGTAGTCTCCGTGATTTTGTACCTGCGAGTAAAATTAATAATAACTAAACCGTTAACGGATTAACTGCAGCGTCATAAAATCCATTACGAAATTTCGTTTAAATTTCTGCGGTACAATGCACATAAATCAGTGGGAAAATCGGATATTTTGATTTTGTATATTATTGATAAACGTCGGGCGAGTAAACCGACAATAAACTCATTGTATAAACATGCCTAAACAAATATTTTAGCAGTTGTGGTGGAAATGTTATAAAATGTTTGAAAATAATAAATGTGTAAAATATTCGTGGTGTAAGGACTCCACTACGTTACATATTTCAAGATATTAAAAATTAATTAGTATGTAATTTTACTTGTAGAAGATTAAAAATTAAGATTAGTTACAAACTCGAAGAATTTTAAGACGAAATCTAAAAGAGCAATGTATCCAAATTTTTACTCGGGCTAAGAATTTGCATTGAAGATTTTAAACAACAAATTGCAAAGTAAATTTGACTGCAGGTTCACTGAGAACAACGCTAGATGAAATTTTTAGTGTACAAGACCACATCATCTATTTTCTAAGAGATAAAATAACTTTTCAGAACTTTCCACCAAAACTGCAATAACTTCTAATAACAGACGGTTCTGCTAAACCAATTTTTTTTGGACGTAATAACAATTCGCAAATTGATTTATTAGAAATTACACCCGACGTAAATTCCAACCAAAGTGGACATTTGCGGTGACGTCGTGATTGGTATTCATGGTTCGTTTCGTCTTTTCTTCACTAACTCGCTGCGCAGTGGCGCGATTATGTGGAATCCAGAGCAGATCACGTTAGCCCTATTCAATATGACGAACAACGTTCAAAGTGAAAACGTAAGCAATTCCGAAGACAAATGACCACTGCAGCGCACACGAGTGAACAAAAGCGAATTGTCTCCAAATTTTTGGAAAATTTTCCAATTTTTCGACTGGAGTGGCGGGAATTAAGAATAACGTAGCAGAAAATTATTCCGTCACATTTTTAATCCGAAAACGAAAAGTAATTTGCATCTCTCGTGTTATTATTACATACGGTAAAAGTGAAATTAAAAGCGAATTTGCGTGCTTGGATTCTTTGCGGAATGGTCTTCATCAAAACAAAAGACATTTGCCGGGTGAATTACGTTGAATTAAGAATACCAATTACGCAAAATAAAACACTGCCAGGTTTATGTTACCAGATTTATTTATGCATCGCGGGTTTTCATGTTGTTTTTCAAAAGATTTTTATAAAAAGTGAGGATTTAATTAACGCTTTGAATGAGGGATTTAAAGTGACGTTTTAGTCACGAACAGACAGTGTGGAAAAAAGATGAATTTTAATATTTTGTACTTGACGATTCATTTAATTCGTTTAAAATGCGTTTAAAGTTAAATTATATATTGAAATAAATAACTGAATAAGTTTTTTGTTGAAAAACAACACGCGCTTGCGCAAATTGATGTTACTATATTGTAATTATTTTATCAGTTTACAATTTAAATTATTCGATCTAACTTTAATTGGTTAAACAGTTTAGGTTAAATTATGTAGATTAGTGTAAATCAATTATCAAATATGGTAATTCACGTCCAGATCACCTGCAACATTATATATTTTTAAAAACGATGTTCAATAAAACTAATTTCAGTAATTATCAAAGATATAGTCGTGTTTTGAGACTGAATGACGTCGTTTTCACGTTCGTCTCGTAAAATATCACGCATCGATTTACACGGTTTGAAGAAAATTCATTTTGATTTAAACATAAATTTAGTTCTTACATCACGCACCTCAACGCGAATTGACGAGATTCTCATTTTTCTCAATGTTCTCACCGGTTTCTCTTTGCGCTGATTTAAAATTAAAATTACTCTCAATTAAACTGACCATAAAACATGTGAAAAAATCAATAAACTTCTCTTTTAACCTATTTCATCACCCCACAAATAAAACAAAACTTTTTTTTCTTTAAAACCAAACACAAATACAAAACTGCCTACATCTTCAATTTATCTCCTTCACTTCACGATACAGAGACTCTAACTCAAATATACTCAAGAAAAAAGAAAAATCTCATACCTGGGGTCAACTCGTTGGTCAATAGACTCTCCTCCAAATCTCCAGGTGACAGCAATGGGGAGATCACCGTTGGCTTCACATTTGAGCCGAACATCCTCTCCACGATGACTGGAGTGATTGTGAAAACGAACGTTAAAGTGCGTTGGAACTTAAAGTGTACCGTATAAAAAGAAAGACATACGTCCAAGCTGTAAATCTAACTCGTTACTCACTAGAATTCGCAATTTACTGACTACAATTTGCAATCTACCGTGAATAAACAATCGTACGACTTTGCTCAGTCCTTCGCCCACGCCGTTAGCCGCTCGGCAGAAGTAAAAACCGTCGCTTGACTGCTCCGTTTGACGTATGAGTAAAGTACCGTTGTAAAGAACTTCGACGTCGTAGTTGCTTAATATTGGTTTTCGTTCCGCGTTTGGACTGGTGCCTGTAATTTAGAATGAGTTTTATGGTGAGAGTTTTAGTTTAATAGTTGGAAAAATGTTAAATTTCTGAGTTTGCAGTTTTCTTTTAAACTTAAACTGTGCAGTTTATTTACTTTAGATTGCTCGCGCAAAAACCCTGAGTAGTCAATATTTTCTGGTTAGTGGGACAAGTAAACTATGGAGGAATTGTACCTCCAACACCAAAAGTTTCCAGCAGATGCTTTTAAAATTTAAAATTTATGTATTTTAGGATCCAGTTTAAATATTGGATAATTGTCATATAGGAAGATGTTTCATATTCCACTTTTATGCACATTAATTTATGATGAAAATTTAATGCAAACCACGAATATAAGTTCACTACAAAATAAACATTACCTTAGATTCAATATTTTAAATCGCAGAATTTGCCTTGAGCTTTACCACTAAACATAAAAGCGTCTTATTTACAAACTTAGAATGTCCTCATTCTAATTTACCTGGGACGTTAATAGAAAGGTTTCGAATAGATCTTAAAGAGTAGTATCATTGGATAATGCGATTGCTTATCAATGTTGCAATTAGCAATCTTCAGTTTTAAAAAAAACCGTTATAACGCGGACAACAGGAGACATACCCGCGTTATCGGCTAACCCGCGGTATAATGAGGCAAAATTTCGACGGGTTCTAGTGTGCTGGGGACGTGACTAGACCCGCGTTATATCCGAATCCGCGCAATAACGGGTTTTTTTTTAACCGTACTGCTAAATCTGAATCATCATCATGAATTTTTCACAACTTCTTTAAATTATCCTCCACAACCCCACGACCCCCATGTTTGTCCAGCATTAAACCTCCATTACCTCACCCCATCACCTTTAATAAAAATTCACAACACGATCCGCATTTCACGTTTCGCTGATGTTGTTTCCAACCAAAAAACTAAATTCTTTTCCTCTCTACTCCAGACTTTACCAACATAAACCCAAACAGATCGAACTTGACGTTAAACATGTCCCCAAAAAATAAAGTAAGACGGATTTCAAAAGAGCTCAGACAAAGCTCTTTAAAAAAAAATATATAAAAAAAGGTTATAAATAGAATCAACTTCACTCTCGCCTCTTCTCTCTCACCTGCTGCCTTCATCCACGAGATTTCAGGTGGTGGAAACCCGTCAGCTTTGCAATGCAGCATCGCAGACTCACCTCGAACTGCAGTTGAGTCGACTGGTTCGATGATCCAACGTGGAGGAACTTGATGTAAATAAAAGCAGAATTTTTGTCAATTCACTTCTACACCAGAAAAATGGTATAAAAATATTTAAATAAAGAAAAATAAATATCAAAACAAATAAAAAAGGGCTAAAAACGAAGAATGAAATAAATGTGCATGGAATCGGATCGACACTTTATTATAACGAAAAAAAGAAAAAGATTTTTTTTTTGAAGTTAGTAACCGAAATCGAAATGAAAATATTGTTCTTGAAAATTTTTCACTCGAGTGGAAACAAAAAAAAATTTTTTTCTTTTTTTTCCAATATTTTTTTGTCGTAAAACCATGCAAAAACTGCAGTGTAGTGATCGTTAAATATCAAGATATATATTAAATGTTGCTTTTTTTCACGTAAAACGATGCTTAAATGGGTGAGATATCTTCTGTGACGTCGTATTTGTTAACCAATGAGAGTGAGATTTTTATAAACATTTTATAAAAATTTTTTAAACAAATTATTTAACATTTTTTTTAAAACTTAAATTTAAATTTTCTCAATTTTTTTTCTTGTTTTACAATATTTATAATTATATTCATAATTTTTAAGATTTTTCCAATATTTTTATAAATTTTGTGTTGTTATTAATTTTTAATCTTCTGTGGTAAATTAGTTGCCTAAAATAAAAATCCATCTATTTAAATGTAAATAAGTTAGTAAAGCATTAAAAACATGCAGATTATCGGAATTATAATATTATTAATATTATTATTTATTATAGAATAAGTGTATATAATAACAAAAACATGCGACACTTAGAAGTTTAGTCAAAACATCGTGCAATTTTATAAAAAAGTAAAAGTTGCAAGACCGTTAAAAACATAGAAGAATAAACTGGAAAAATTTTTTGTTAAATCGAAAATTTTTCAGTATATTATAATATATTATTATATATATAAAATATTGAAAACAGTAATATAAAAAATAGAAGAAGTAGAAGAAGAGATAGTGATATAAAAAGGTAGAATAAGTGCTTAGATTTTAAAAAATATTTGAAGAAGACGAGAAAAAAGAGAGAAGAAGAAGAAATTGAGAGAGAGAAAGGATTTTAATGAAGTGAAGGAAAAGGAAAGGAATTTTTCTTTTGGAAATTTTAAATATTTTAAATTTTTTAGATTTTTTGAGCAATTTTTAGAAATGAAATTTTGCTGGTACGTTTGTCAAATTGTGAATTTTTAAACACGTCTAATTATTCTTTTAAAAATAAAAGTATTCAATCATATTTTTAAAATGTATTAAGTCACAAGTATGTCAAAAATTTATGACTTTTTTGTATAATCTTAATAATTTTTTTAACAATTTTTTTTTTGTCAAACTGATTTTTAGAGCTTAATGACTGAATACATAAAAAATTTTCTTGGTAAAAAATTTGTGTGACACTTGTCTGAAATTTTTTTTGCAATGTAATTACAACTTTTTTAAAACAATTTTTCCTTATTTACAATTTTGACATTAGAGACAGAATAGAGAAAGAATTTTTTGTCAATTTGACAGAGACAGAAAAATAAGTTTTTTAAGGCAAGCAACGAAAAATGAAGCTCGAAGAAGCAGATTTAACAAAATAAAAATTTAGAATTAAATATAAAATCATAAAAACAAACAACAAAAATATATTTCTGTCAAATATTTTCTTTTTTGGAGGAAAGGTTATACTTGTATTATTATTTTTTTTTGAGTGGTAGAGAAGAAATATTGAAAGAATAGTTGGAGGATGTTCAAGGTGAACTAGGTTTATATTCTCAATGGAATTGGATTTTCCCTTCCCAAAATTTACCCGAGAATTTTCAATTTTAGTTCTGTTATTTTTATTTATTTTGTAGCATTTGTGTATTAAAATCAAATAAGAAAGAAATAAAATGAAATTTTCTGCCCCCCAAATCCAATCTGTACTTTAAATTAAAATTTAATAAAATAAAAGGCTATGATATTCGTAATTTTAAATTATTTTTTCATTTGTTTTCTTAGTGTTATTATAAAATACTTACAAAAATTATTCTATTTTTTTTTTTAATGAGCCATTTTTAAGTTAATTAATTTTTTTTTTTTAGAGTTTGTACCAGCAAAAATAATATTGGGGTTAAATTTAGTAACACTGCATTTTATAAAATCAAATCGTAAATATTAAAATTAATAAAATAATTACTTAAAACAAGGAATTAACTGTTAAATAAGTAGTGAAGAAATGTTAATCACGTCGTTTGACACAAACAAAAAACAAGTAAGCTTAACATAAATAATTAAACACAAAAAAAAACACTCCATTAATATTTTCAAAACTCCATACTTTAAAAAAACCCAAAAAGAAACCAAAATAAGTTTTTACAGAAAAATAACAAAACCGAACTTTCACATGCAGTGATACTAAATAAATTCAATATCTTAAAATCTTTTTCTAGGTTCCCTGGGATTTACAATGTTAACAAGATTATAGCTGGGATTTCTGATCTGTACATAATTAAATTTACTCAATAATTTTTTTTTTTACTTATAACTCAATTTTCCCAAACTTATAAAATTTCAATATTGTAGATTTAAATATCTAAACCTTTAAAACCATATAAATTTTTTCCTATTTTTAAACTTTATCGATTTTATAGTTTAAATATATATTATTGGTGTGGATAAAAGAGGAAGGTTGGTGCAGGAGGAGATGATGGTGGTGGTGAATTGAGTTAGAGGGGTTTCTCATCCATTTACCGTTGACCAGGAGTTGGGTAGTGAAGGTAGCTGAGCCCGCTGCATTGTGGGCAATACAAGTATAGTTGCCACTGTGGTGGGGTAACACAGGATCAATGGAGAGAATGCTGGAGTACTCATCAAAGGCCCGGACCATAATTCCAGGAACCTGACGAATGGGACTAGAGTCTTTTTCCCAGGTAATGCTCAGGGGTAGATCCCCGCGACTTATCACACAAGACACTCGCACGAGCATGCCCTCAAACAAATGCTCGTCTTGGAACGAGAAAGGAACGATCTTTGGGGGGACTGGAACAAAAATATTACACGGTGCAAGAGAGAGAGTCAAGTGTTTGAAACGACTTTTTTTTAACTTTTTAAAGCGTTTTTTTTAAACATAATATTGAATATTAATATAGTAAAAGGTATCTGGTAATATAAGAAGAAAGAACAGGTAGAAGAGAAGAAATTGTGGGGTTGCGATATCGGTGGTTGGTGGTTGGAAAAATTGGTCGGAGGTAATATTTCGATTCAGTTGAGTGGGTTTCGTAACATATACAATATATTCGCATTGCTCTTCTTGACGTGTAGAAAAAAAACCGAAAAAATACAAAAATGAAAAAATGAAAAAAAATGAAAAAAAGCCACAGCAAAAGATCGGAATCGAACAAAACCGAAAAACAGACAGTCAAAAAATCCAACACAGGAAAGGAAAAAAAATAGTTCGGAATGATTTTTGTTCTTTGTATATATATAATAATACGAAAATTTTCTTTTATATATATACACAGTCGAAGGAAGTGTACGACAGTATTTTTCCAAGGTAGTTTTTATTATTTACCATAGACGGTTAACTGTGCAGAATAGTTTACCGTCGCAGCATCGTTGCTCACAACGCACGTGTAGTTACCGTTGTGCGAAGTTTGAACCTTTTCGAATGTGAGAATGCTGGAATAGTCGTCAATGTCTCGGCGCGTGAGGCCGAGATCGGACGAGATTGGACGACCGTCTTTCATCCACTCGATAGTCAGAGGAAGATCACCCTGATACACCACGCATGATATGCGTGCTAGAACGCCTTCAAATAAATGCTCGTCTTGGAACGAGAACGGGATGATCTTTGGGGCCACTGGAAGTGAAAGGTAGGTCATAAAAGAGACTTCAAAAAATTTTTATTTGTCGGGAGTAAAAATGTGCGTTCGGAAAGTGGTGTTTTGCAACGATAAAAAACTTGATTGTAGGGCGGTTTTTTAGTGCTTTTTTTGTGTAAAATTGGGAAAATGTGAAAAATTCTTTTGGGGGAAAAAATTAAAAAGGGTATTGACATCGGAAAAAAAAACAAAGTGGCGTGAAAATTGATTAGGTCACGTGAGAAAAAAAAACCGCGAGATATTTTTTCTGGTTCCCCAATAAAAGATATCGGAAGATGATAGACGAAGGAAAAAAGGGTCAATGTGATACCTTAGCGTCTCATTTTGTCCTGATAATTGCAGAACAACGCGCTTTGCTAATCATTCGTGGCTAATTAAGAAGAAAAAAATCTGATGATCCCTTTTTGCCTCATATATATATATAAGAAGAATTGGACAAAAAATGAGGCAGTCGAAGAACGATGAGGAAAAAAAAAAACCTGAGACCGATCAAAGTTGAAAAAAAGGAAGACAAAAGACAAACGAAAAATCGAAAAATTGATTTTCTCGTTCAGTAAAAGTAGACGCAGAAGCAATAAATATTCCATCGTTTCAAACATTTCCTGTGTTGTTTCTTTTAGATCTGAGTACACGAACAACTTTCAAGATCTTGTTTTTTCGTTTCATCAACACACTTAAAAAACAACAAAAGAAATCCAAAAACAAACTCAGAGAAAAATCCTAACCACATGTAAAAATTTTCCCATTTTTCCGAAGATATAAATATTTTCTCAATATCAACATATGAAACAAAAATATCGATCACTGAAAAATGGTCTATTCTACAAAACAACACCCTACAAAAAACAAAAGAATAATCTACAAGACGTGTCATAGTAATATATGTATGATACGTCAATTCATCCTATACGTGACAATTTTCATTCTACGAGGATCGGGCATCAAGTCAGCACACTGAGCGGCAAAGGAACTACGATAGTTCTATAGCCCAGTGCGAACGTCTCTCTACTTTTTAATCTTAGTTTTAAGTTTTGCAGGCTTATATATGAACACCCATCATGTGGGAGATTACCATGCACTAAGAGCGACGCCGTAAACTGGACGGTGGCAGCCGCATTGGTGGCGACACAGGTGAAGTTACCCGTGTGTTCAGAACCCACGTTTTCAATAGTGAGGGAGCTGGCGTGCTGGTCGTAAGAGCGCGTTATAACTCCCAACGACGGCGGGATTTCCCAACCGTCTTTCGACCAGCCGAACGCAATGGGGAGGTCTCCCTGGCTGACGGCGCACGTGATGTGCGCGCGCATGCCCTTGTAGAATTGATCGTCAAGGAACGCGAACGGGATAATCTTTGGTCGAACTGGAAGATAAAATATGAAGAAGAGCGAGGGTTGGGTGGGTGAACAACATTTACCGTTTACAAACAGCGCTGCGGTGTGGCTCGCGGATGCAGCGTCGTTGGTCGCCACGCACGTGTAGTTACCGTTATGACGCGGGGCGACGCTCGCGATGGCCAGAATGCTGGAAACGTCGTCGAGTTCGCGCACCACGACACCCAGCTCGACGGGAATGGGTCGCCCGTCCTTCAGCCACTTGATGATGAGCGGCAGGTCGCCCTCGCTTACTACGCACTGCAGCCTCGCTCGCATGCCCTCGCGCAAAAGCTCTTCTTGGAAGGAGAAGGGCGTGATCTTTGGTGGGACTGCAAAGGGCAAAGGGTTGGAGGTTGGTTATGAGGGAAGAAAGTTTGTTGATTATTGGAGGTGCGAGCCACAACCACAAGATTTAGATACACTGAGTGAGATAAATATTTGGCACGTGTATGACGCGATGCTGTTGAGTCTTTCGAACAAAACTGATTTTCTTACAATTGTGGCTGTTGATCTTAGAAGTTTTGGGAAATTGGAGTGAATCTCTTTACAATTTTGTAATTTTATCTGCAGTTTACGATAATGTTTCGATGAGATGCAATAAAAAGATAAACTGATCAACGAATTAATTCCATAAATTTGCTGTATACATTATTTCAAAAGATCTAATTTCATATTAATATTTCATGACAAACCAACTGATTTACCATCAACCTCAACTTTGTCAAACGAGGTTCACCTTGCAAATTCAATTTCCCCACATTCCAAACATTGATTCACAATATTAATATTTAATTCCAAAATTACAACCACAATCAATCAATTTCCCTCAACAACTCAACACGACCGCCGCAAAATTTTCATCTTATACACCATTAAAAAAAAACAGCAAGTTTCGTCCTACAAACAACAAAACACAACAACAAACATCAAAAACCAAACCAACATCAACTCCTGATAAAAATCACCCCATTACATTATAATATCCATTATAAATCAACCTTAACTTTTCGCAATTCATTACAGATCACCACTCACCAGAAAAAAAAAGTTCACGTTAAGACCGAAATAAGAAATACCGTAAAATTTATTTTCTTCAAATCCACCAACGTTCCTCGAGACTTTGACGGTATCTCCTAAAATGTGGCGGGGATACTACTGCGGAACGGGGCCATTTCGTTATCAGGAGTCGACCAGGTAGAAAGCCATTCTGCCATTTGACATTTAGCTTGCAGAGTTTGACCCTCAGATTTACAACCTGTGATCTCAGTTGGGCCCTCACGTGCCGTTCAGCCTCATAAGATGGCGATGGCCAGCGAGGGAAATCAGGCAAAGAACATTTTTACGAATATGCCTATAGAATAATCCCGATACTGGTTGGAGAATGACGTCATTTTTGCGACGCGTAGAGTGAGTTAAGAGTTTCGTCAATATTTTTTTTATGTTTATGTGTAGTAATTTTTTAGTACAGCTTTCTTGGGAATTTTTTTTCATTTTTGATTTGCGTGTGGGGTAATGTCAAATGGCAGGACGGTTGTAAGAAAAAGTGGAAGGAGGAAAGTGATTTATTTTACGTCAAGTTACTAGGAAAGCGGTAGTTGACGTAAAATAACTGTTTACGTTACGTCAAGTCAAAAAACAAGCTTTACACGATGTAAAACTGTAAAAATAAAAATATGTGTGTAGTAACGACGTACAAGTTCGAAATTGATTTTACGTCCAAAAATGACGTCTACATCCAAAATGACGTGCACGTCCGAATAAAATAATCGGTCAAAAAAAATCTTAAATTAATGACTTAAACTGAGCTCTGTTTTTTTGTATTTGACGTGACGTGTAGGAAAATAATACAAGATTAGAAATAAAAATTATTAGTGTTAGACAGCGGAATTTTTAGAATCTAAAATAGAAACAGAAATGTTAGATCGAATTAATGAAAAATCACTGATTGCTTTTTTTTTTTTGCGATAACTGTGAAAGAGAAAACTAAAAAAATAAGTTTAAGAGAGAAAAATAGAAATGGAAATAAAA
>JAQIWS010000223.1:0-34610 GCA_034696085.1 Stigmatogaster subterranea | reverse complement strand
TTCTTAGCAGGAAACTGCTAAGATGTTATTACATCTTACGCATTTGAAGACTGCTCTTTTCGGAGTTGACTTTGAATGAATCTATGAAAATTATGCAAAAAAAAAGCCTAACTTAAGATGTACCTAATAAATTTAATAAAAATTAACTAAGACCGACAATATACAAATTTCAACCACATTATGCAAATTTACACAAAATGTTAGACAAAACATGCAAATTATGCAAATTTACACACTTTTAGTCAAATATGCAAATTTATGATACACCCGTGATTTACACCAAATACCGAGAGGTGTTATCCGGTCATTACACCATTTGGAAACACCTTTGCGGACACCTCTAGAGGTGTCCGTTTTGGGACAAAAAAAACAGAAACACCATTTATAGGTGTAAACCAACACCAATATTTTTCTGTGTGTATCACCGATTGATGCAAAACCTGTTATAGTAGAATGCAAGGGTTCTTCGGTTTATGTCAAAGCTTGTAATAATGGGAGAGATCGAGGACTCATATACAAAGCCATGGAAACTTCGTTTTACAAGCTGTTTCCCAATGAAACCGTTAAAATACTTAAACAAGTCGATATTTTTTATGTGAGTCTGAATTGCGGTGATGATTAAGTTGCGGTAAAAATGTAACGCAGCTTTAAGATGAAATTAAAATATTAAACGCAATTAAGTGCAGCGATTGCGGATACCAAAATATTATTTGTGAAATATTCGAGTTTTATTTAAATAGTCAAATTTCAATTATTTAACTTAACGCTCCTTTCCATTTACGTCACACTTGTAACTATTGAAATCAATTACATTTAAAATCGCACTTATGGCGTAATTACGTTCACAAAATTTTATTACTTAGGATCAAATTTGTAATCTGTAATATACAATTGTTTTCTGATCATATTCAACCGGAAAATGGATCCACTCAAGTTTATTAAAAATTAATCTGGTTTTAGTTATGTAAGACTCACATAAAAACATCAAATTTTATTATGTAATTTTGCAATTAATGCTTAAATTTTACTACTAAGAATCGAATTACCACGAAATCCGCGGTATAAAACTGTGTTCTAATCATATTCTGCGGGAGAATCCAACTAAAAGAAAATGGATCCACGCAAGTTTATTGTCAAAAATTACTTTATTTTTGGTTTTTAACTTTTAATTATTGATTTTATTTATAATATAATAGAGTTCTTCAGAAAACTTGCATTGTTATTGATGGTGTTATTCATCGTTGGTGTTGAAGTTGCTAGTGGTCTACAATGCACTTGTACGTATATTGTTTAGTTTTCATATATATTATGCTTTTTGTGATGTTATATTTTGAGATTTACGGTTATAGCGGATATGACTTGTACACGAAGTGATTGCACTGGATATTGCGATGTGCATAAAGGTTACTGCATTTGTTCTAATAAAGGATGATATAATATACCATCGCGTTCTGTGGAGACGATTGAAGAAAGTTGTTTAAATGTGGTAATAAATCTTGATTTATTCAATAAAATTTCAAATTTTATTTTGGTGGCAAAATTTATTGCTATTTTACGTCACGAGCGGAAATGACGAAATTTTCATCAAAGTAATATTTTGTATTTTTAAAATACACCGTTTATTCAAAAAATCGTAATTTAGTAACTAAAATCGACTCGTAATTGAAACTGACGTCATTCGTGAATTTATTGCCCACGTTGATAATTACTGCACTCTAGTGGCAAAACTAAGAACTATTATTACAATTAGCGCCATCTATTATCGGTTATAAGAATTATTATGGTCCTTAAGTTATATTCGATGTTTTAAATATTTTTTTATGTCAAAACAATATATTTTTACACGAAATTATTATTATTTACATATAAGGAATTTCTCTGTTTAGTGTAATCATCACTAAACGTCGCTTTAATTTATAATTTTTTGTTTTTAACAAGGAGAATTTGAAAATATTAAAACGATATTTGTACAATATACACGAAAAATGTTACTAACATTTAATTAAAGTCAGTTATTTAATACTAACCAATACACAGAATCTACGTTTACTAATTACCCTATTTATACCCAAAACCGGTAAATTAATGGATTGGTCCAGTTGTATAACTTTCCCACCAGCGGGCGCCACTTACCGGGCATTTCGACATTGATCACTCGTCACCTGTTTCTTAATCCACGCGGAGAGCTTAAAATTGGTTTGAAACATTTTGTAACATTTAAACACACTTAGTAACTTTTAAATCTTAAAAAAATTAAAATTAAAACTTTAATCATTTCACATGTTACTAAAAACTCCAAAAAATTCAATTTTTAATCGTTTTTACAGTTTTCAAGATGGGTCGTCCTAAAACATTAGCTGAAGTTAGCTCCGAAATGAATTACGCTTGGGAATTAGCGGTTGATATACTTCGTACGAACCTGGAGATGGACCGAGAAATAACCGACTTAGATACTAAACTCAAAATTAAAGAACAGCGAGTGTTAATCCTTAAATTATTAGCCGCGCTTAGCGTGATTGAAAATGAAATGTCGAATTCTGCAACCAGAGATTTGGAAAATGTCCGAAAAGATCTTTCGTCTGTCAGTAATAACTTGTCACGTAGTGGGCAAGATATTTCTCAGTCAATGGCGTCGGAACTTTCTTCTGAGAATCTTGAGATTAATGGTGAATTAGAGCAAACGTTGCCTGGAAACAGAAAAAGGAGGGTAAGTTGGTATTTGATAGTTGAAGGTTTTTTGGTGATTTTATTTATTTTTGTTAAGGTGAGGACTCGAAATCGTTCTAAGGGAAGAACGACGTTAAGACGTGGTGAGAGGTCTCGCAGGTGTGATTTACCGGTAACTCGAGTTAAAGGTGAAAAATCTGAGGAAGGATTAGAAAATGTCCAGCTGAAATAATTTTTCAAAATGGAAGCGAAAATGGTGAGTTTTTGTTTTATCCAAAACGAGACTCGAATTATAGGTTTTATTTATGTAGGAAGCGATTGTTTATTAGAAAACCAATTATAATTCAAGTAAAATGTCAACCTTAATTTTGTATATTTTTTTGTAAATTTGTAAAATTAGCATAAAATGCTGAAATGTTTAATATTTTTGTATATTTTTTCTGTAAATTTGTAAAATTAGCATAAAATGCTGAAATGTCACCTTAATTTTGTATATTTTTTCTGTAAATTTGTAAAATTAGCATAAAATGCTTAAATATTTAATATTTTTGTACAGAAATTATCGCTCAAAATAAATTTTTTTGCTTAAAACTTTTTTTAGCATATTTTATTCAAATTACCTTTCGTCTACAAAATTAACTACCGCATTTCATCCGATAAAATCCATCCAGTGCCACGTGGCATTTTTACTACAAGAGGAAATTATTTACTCCGAGCAAGCACAAAACACACGGAAATTTTGATCAAGTACGTACAGCCCTCTGGTGGCATAATTCAGCACTATTACCAACCAGCGCCATCTATATTCAGTTACTAGAATCAAGATCATGTCTGCATGTCTGCTTCCTTCACCACGTTTAGGGTTACAACAAATTTGGTGATAAGGCTTCAGATGATATCAATTCCTCTCCGAAATGGACGTAATCCAAATTTCTGCTCCGGGAAAGGTTATTCTATTCGGTGAACACGCCGTTGTTTATGGAAAGGTACCAAAAATAATTTTTTTTAGTGCTCGAAGAGCAAATATCATAACATTTATTTATTTTACAGACTGCGGTTGCCGTGAGTCTCGATTTACGAATGAGGGTAAAATTAGAACCATTGGAATCTTCCGTGGAATTATTTATGTCCAGTGTCAACGTTGGTAAACGATGGACGATCGATAAATTAAAAGCTTTAAAAACGTGGGCGACAGCTGCGGGTAAACATCGTGAATTTTAAATTATTTTTAATCATTTTAAAATATTTTATAATAATTTTTAGGAGACGCGACGAATGCGATTTCAATCCCGAAAGAATGTGTCGACACTGCGAATGATTTAGCTGGATTATGTTCGACGCCATCGCCGAGTCAACTCGCTGAAGTTGTGTTTTTATCTTTGTACTTCAGTATCAGTTGTGCTAAAGGGTAAAAGATTTTGTTTTCGTATTTATTTAATTCACTGAAAGTAGATTATAGTGATTTTCCAGGGATTAAAGTAACGGTGGAATCTGAGTTGCCGATTGGGAGTGGATTGGGTTCATCCGCGGCTTTATCAACGGCTCTGGTTACAGCTTTACTATGTCAGCAAAATGTGCTATCTTTCCACAAGGATGAAAAGTGATATTTAATTCCCCTCTATTAATTTTTAAAAATTATTCTAATGAAATTTTTGGTTTAAATTTTAGTGGTGAAACGATTAAATACGCAACTTTGACTTCGAAAGAATTGGATTTGATAAACAGCTGGGCATTTTTAGCTGAAACAATCGTGCATGGGAGTCCATCTGGAATTGATAATTTTATTTGTTCTCACGGTATTGTTTTTGTGAAGATATTTGATCGATAGATTATATTTGAGAATTTATTTCGATGTTTGTTTCAGGTGGTATCGTTAAATTTAAAGAAGGAAAACTAACGTCGATTGACGGGTAAAAAATTGGAATTTTGAAATTTAAATTGTAAACATAAAATTTTATACAAATTTTATGTAATATAATTGTAGAAAACCAAATTTGAAAGTTCTCTTAGTCAACACCAAAAAATCAAGAAATACGAAAGCAGTCGTCGACGTTGTGAAATCGAAATTTATCAAAGTAAAATATTAATTTTTAAACTTTTCATTAAAAAAACCTAAAATATCATTTTTTTCGAACAGTACACTCAAATCATCAACCCGATTTTATCAGCAATGGACGCAGTCGCAGATCGAGCTTTATCAGCGTTTATGGAAATTCTCAACAGCGATTCGACAAATCACGACGAATACAAAATTTTAGAAGTAAACAAAAAATTAATGATATTACTACAAAACTTTAATCTAAATCTTCTTAAATTAGGAATTAATCTTAATAAACCAACCGCTACTCGTATCACTCGGCGTAAGTCATCCGAAACTCAACCAAATCTGCGAAATCGCTTCTCAATTCAACTTAGCCGCTAAACTAACGGGAGCGGGAGGCGGAGGGTGTGCCTACGTCTTCATTCCACCTTGTAAGTTAAAAGAATAAAATAAAACAGTAAACAAATTATCTCCTCAATCAAATTTTGCCTTGTACTCAAGTTCTCAACAAAATTCTATTTTCCCCTCTTTAAGATGCTGAAGCGAACGTCGTGACTCAGTTGACGACCAAATTGGAGGCAAACGGGTTTCAATGCTGGGAAACGACAGTCGGTGGTCAAGGATTGAGAGTAGAAACCTCCGTTTAAACTCACTTCAAGGACTTGTTTTGTCAGTGGTAATTAACTTTTCCAAGGGTCCAATTTTTCGTTATTTACAAACATTTTTATTGTAAAAAAAAAACCAAAAATTTTTGTGAACATAAATTTAAAAAAATTTTGTTTAAAAGTTGTGTTTTTTTTCTTAAATAGAGAATCGTTTTAAGGACCCTCGAGTCAAAGTTATCACCCATGTTTGTCGGTTTTTGTTGAATTGTGTTGCCCCACACAGCGCGCCTGTCAAGGAAACATTCTGGCTATTGTGACTTCTCCCTGTCCCTATGGGAAAATGACCGTAGGAGGGCAGTTTAGTCGCGACCCCACTGACCTTTTTGTAGAACTGATTCTTTTGGTCAAGTGGGGTTGAAGAAAAAGAAAAAGTGAACAAACGAAAATCTTTTTTTAATTTTTAGATTTTCTCCACTCGCGGCGTCGCGAATGCGATTACTTACTTTTTGTAATTTATACCGTCGTTTAACGGTCCTACTGGTTGTAATATCACGTGACGTCACTGGAAGGGAGTGAAGTAACTAATACAATGATACTTAGTAGTTCTGTCACTTTGTTCGCGTTAACTCTTGAGAAAATAGACTAGCCTCTTCCTAGGGGTCTGAGTTAGTGAGCATAAAAGCAGCTCGTGCGTCTCTTTGCCTCCCCACAATTCAAGACGACGCTCGTCGTTCACGACTCCACTCCGACCACCAATTTTTCATTTTTAAATTTTAAATTCTCAAACCAAATATTTTTTAAATATTTTTTAAAATCCAAATTTTATCACATCCAGTTAACCACACGCAGCCATGTCGATTTTCTTCGCAATTTTCTGCTTGCTCTTTTTGCCGGTGACGTTTGTCTCGGCTCAGGGAAGCTGCCACGCAGCGGGACTTTGCTGTCCAGGTCGGGACAGTTCGTGCGTGGTGCAGAAGGCACCTCTCAACGCTATCATCGAAGACTTGAGCGACAAACCTTGTTACTGCGACCACGCGTGTCTCACCTTGGGCGACTGCTGTCATGATTTTAAACAAGTTTGTAAAGGTAAATTTAGAGTAATTAATATTTGAATTTGAGGTTAAGTGAAGAATTTACGTTAAAATGTGAGTTTTTTGGGAATTTGTGGGATGGTGTGAGTTATGAGATGATTAAAAAATGGAGAAAATTTTTTTTGTGGAGGTTTGGGGTTTTTTTTTAAGTCTCTAGAGAGAAGGGAGAGGGGGGGTAAAGTGAGGGGGGACCCCCAGATGCGCAACATACATACCCCCAGTGAAATAAATCAGAAACGTGACTTGGGGGGAAGAAAACTTGTAAAAATGGCGGAACGTCACGAATAAACAAACTAATTTTTTTTTTCGGTGTTTTTGTTTTGGTGTTTGAATTTGAGTTGAGTAATATTTGCGAGTTTTTGTTGGTGTTTTTGTTTTTTTTGTAGGTTTAATTTATTTTTGTGTGGGTAAGGATTTTTTTGTGTGGAAGTTGAAAGGACATTTTTATCTACTGTGAAGTTGATGAATGTTGGTTGGGGTGCTTTTTTAAGTGTTAAGACTTATTTGATGGATTAGGATGCAGAGGGTGTTTTGAGATTACTAGTTTGTCCTTGTTTTACGTCACAATTCATTGAAAGAAATTATTTTTCTTACGTGTTCTAAAAAATTCGGTTTTTTTGAGCATGTCAATTTTCGACGTTGAGATGGATTAAACACGTCAACTCGCTTAATGTCAATTTTTTTTTATCTACAAATATAAAGACAGGTTTTTATTGTTTGTGCACCTGACTAACCTTATAACGCTCTTTAATACTTATCCTTGTCTAAGCTTTTGTGATTTTTGATAATAAGAATCCTGTAGGGCAAATTCTTTTCAAATCCACAACAAGAGTGCGTTGTCGTTTGTGTAGTCAGGGTAGTGAACTTTTCACACAATATTTTGTACTAAAAAATTAAAAATTTTATAAAATTATAATTTTTAAATACAAAAAACAATAAAATTTAACTTTTAAATAAAGGAAATTTGTAATTAGACGATACGAATCTGAGGTGGAAGTTGGTTCTCACTGAAAGAGGTAAATTAAGCCAGATTATTATTTATATATTCGGGTTTATAATTATAGATATTTACCTTACATGTTTTATAATAATGTGTGATAAATATTTTAATCCGGGAAGGTTTTGTTCCGTCTGTAACACCGAATGTTTATTTATTCGTGCGCTAGTTTCGTAGAAAAAGAGGAAAAAATGTGGGAGTAAAGCAAAAACAGGGAATGAGAGTTGATGATACGTTGTATCTTACTTAAAGTAGTCTTATTCACACTTCGGTATGAGAGAATTCCTCGTCAAAATTGCGGGGTTCATTTAATTTAATAGCTTCAAATGATGGTCAGTAAGCACGCGAAATTTTTGTGGAGGCGGGATCAACATTCGTGACGTCAGAATTTGTCAGGATTTGTATTGTGTGTGTAGATAATGTGACGTCACGGTTTAAAATTCTTAATTACAAATGGCGACTGGATTTTTATATTGGCACGAATTTAAACGGGTAAATTGTAGTCTGGTAACGAAAATAAATCATTAAAAAAATAATTTCGGCGTTAGTGACATATAAAAAATTGTTTTATAGGTTTACTCGACAACAGTTTCATGTCTCGGTTGAATTACATCGTAAATTTCATCTTCTCCCCCTAAAAGAAACAAATATTTCAACGAGCGAAAGTTTTATACAGCCAAGCAACTCCTCGCTTTTAATAAATTTAGGTCGAAATACACGTGTTAACACTTATCTCTCACCGCTAAAAACTTTTAACGTGTTTGCCTAAATCCTGTTTGAAAGCAAAAAAGAAAATGAATGGAAAGAAACCCGTTAAATGATTATTATCAGTTTTTACTGTACTTCTGAATTCTGAAGGGCAAGGGCCTCGAAACGATGATGACCTCGCTTATATTTAAATTTAATTTATTTTTTAATTAACTTAACATTGAATTATGTTATTAGACAAAAAATACAATTTTTTGTCAACTAAACCTTGAGATAAAATCAAGAGCAGACACTTTTTTTATCCCATTTCTATTTTTCCTCATCACTCCACTTATTAAATTAAACAAAATTTATTAATATATTATTTTTTATTTTTAGTTATCGATTGTGAAGTGACCGGTTGGGGTCATTGGTCGGAATGTGACGCGGAATGTGGATACGGCGTGATGACTAGAACTCGCAGCGTCTTCCGGTCAGCTCAAAATGGAGGAAAAGAATGTCCAGAATTGACTCAAAAACGAGGATGTTATGGAACTCGATGCCCGGATCACCAAAATAAAGCTGGACGAGGTATAAATTTTTAAAATTTTTAAAAATTTCAACTTAAACTAACCACTAAAATTGATTTTATTCAGATTTTGAGTTTAAAAAACCCAAAAAATGACAAAATGTGAAGGTTATCTCAAATTTTAGTCTGTTTCTTCTTTTTGTCGGTTGGTTTCATGCCCACCACTGTTTCATTGTGCACTAGTGATGTCACTTGTTCTTTTCTTATCTCGTCATCTTTTGCCAGATGAGTGCTATGGCCCCTATCGGATATTCAAAACCCATTAAGAAGGGTGGCTCCTTGCCGAGGTCAGGGGTCTGGGAAATAACCCTCTTCTTTTTTCCACCCCTCATTTCTTTTTTTTTATGTGCCAACCAAAAGATGACTCGTTTCCTTTGACGCCATTCTGTGCAAATGAATTTCTTCGAAAGAAAAAATAATAATAATTTTGCATTTAATAAAAATGTTTGAGGAATTTTTTCCGGTTAATTTTAGGTTTATTCTTTCAAGGATTTTTGCTAACTATGTCACTCTAAATTTATTTTTAAACGACATCTCTTTTTTTTTATCACGCACAGTTGCTCGTCTCAATCTCAATTTTGTCAAAACAAAAATTTTAATGAGTCTAAGGTCGGTTATAAAAATTACACCTTAAAAATAACATGCAATAAATAAATAAATCAACAAGTTTGGTCGTTCATCCAACTCGGATTTTTAAAACGCAATTAAATAAAGTGAAGACTGGAAGAATAAAATGTAATGGGTCAATAAAAATACTTTTTTTTCAAGGACAGAACAAAACATTAAATTGTATTTTTATTTATCTACCCTAAGATAATAAAAGATAGTTTAAAAGATGAACGATTAAACGAGTCGACGAGGACATGTTAATAATAATTGTAATTTAGTCATTTTGTTTGATGTCAAACTTCCTCTCCAATTAGTAATTGAAATGCGTGGGTGCACTTAGTCTTTAGCCACCCCCTTGTGTCTCATCATGTCAGTAATTAAAAACCAGGGTGTAGACGTTAAAGAAACAACAAACTTGGAGGGTTTTAAAAAGACCACCCATGTTACAGGGACGAGAGTGGAAAGTGAAAGAGGAATGAGAAAGAGGATAGTGGGATCAACGGTGTAATTATCTAAAATCTTCTTGTTTGTTGTCTTGAAGGATTATTTTTGGTTTATGTATTTGTTTTTGGGTTTTAAGAGGATTTTATGGTTTAGAGTGGGGGTTGGTGATATGGTTTTATTGTAGATTTTGTGATTAAAAAATGTTTTAATGGTGTTTGGTGGAAATGTTTTGGTGGAAAATGAGTTTTGAGATTTTTTTGATGAAGATTTTGCAGTTAAAAATTTGTTTTTATACTGTTTGTTGTAAAATTTTTACTGAAATGTGTGTTTTAACATAGTTTATTTGCAGATTTTGTGGTCAAAAACATGTTTTAACATTGTTTATTGCAAAATTTTTACTGAAATTTGTGTTTTAACACTGTTTATTTGCATATTTTGTGGTCAAAAACATGTTTTAACACTGTTTATTTGCAGATTTTGTGGTCAAAAACATGTTTTAACATTGTTTACTGCATAATTTATACGGAATTGTGTCTTTTAACACTGTTTATTTGCAGATTTTGTGATCAAAAATTTACATTAACACTGTTTAACTGCAGGCTTCATACTTAAAAATGTGTTTTAACACTTTTCTGGTGAAGATTTTACACTAAAAAATTTGTTTTAACACTACTTACTGCAAAACTTACACTTAAAACTATGTTTCAAAAACCATTTCAATCCAAATTATGCATTTACAAAACTATTTTTACCAAAATATCCCACATTCATCATTCCAAACCCAACATTTAAAATTCCAAACCTCCTCTAAAACCAGCCTTATCAACTCACCACACTGATGAAAGGATTATTCTGAATACTAATTTTCCTCTTAAAAACTTTTATCTCGCTTAGTTTATCTCTTCCAAAGATGATTCACCGCTTCACGCTTGAGAAACACGCCTGTTAAGACTTCCACGACTTTGAAAATGTGACCCTAAAAGGCCACTCTTTCATTTCCATCCTCCCTTCTCCTGTCTCCCAAAGGACACAAGACATGTTGTTGAACCTCGATCTCCAAGACAAACATAAATAATTACAATAACCCAACAGCATTTATCGGTTTAAAAGGGTTAATAAAAAAAAAAAACACTTGTGAGAAATTTTTTAACACATTTGTTTTTATGATTACAGAAACAGCGTTGATTCTGCCAGCAAGTTTTGGACATATTAGAAACAAAAACTCTTCGTATGATATTCGAAAAAATCTTCGTCTTCGATATCCTAAAGATCCAGCGAAGGAAAATAGCAAAGAGTAAGAGAAAAAAAATGAAAAAATTTAAAGTAAACAACTTGAAAATTAATTAATCGAGTGACTTAAATTTTTTTTTTTTTTGGGTGTTTAATGTAAAACATTTAAATTTTTTTAAATAGGGTTCCTCCCATCGTAAATCTTGTTTATTTTATAAAATGATGAAGATAAACAGCTCACCCACCTTTTAAATGTCTGCTGAATTTATGAGGAGCGTGGGTTTTATGTTTTTACACCCAATTTAACCCTTTTTGTACAATTTTTTGAATGGTATTTAAGGGTAACTACCTCGAATTTTCTTAAATTTTATTTTTATTTTGCAGGTTTGAATTTATTTTTTGTATTTAGGATAAAGATTAGGTGTTTTCTAAGGTGGAAAAAAAATATTTCGTGCCTTTCTTGATTTGGAGAGGATTTTCTCGGCTGCTTATTTATCTGTCTAAGATTCTAAGTCTAAGAAAAAATGTTGTTGAGGAAAAAAAAAGGGATAATAAGACGATGACATTGTATATATTTTTTTTGAATGGTGAAATTATGGGTGTCTTAAATTGGGTGAGATTTTTAAAAAAATAATTTAAGAAGATAATAAAGGAGAGAGGAGTGGCAATGCCTCGATTAGTCGAAGACCCTTAGGATAAAAGGGGGGAATTTGTAACTGAAGTGATTATTTATTGCACACCTTAGTTTTTTCCCTCAGGTGTAGTTTATGTAGGTTAAGATTTGAAAAATTTGGTTTAAAATTGGAAATTTTGTGAATTTTGTAAGTTGAGGACACGTTTTGTGGTATTTAGTTTGAGTTGTCGTTTATTTTTGTACGGGAAATGTTGTTTACAAATGTGATTTGAGTCAAGTTCGGTTAGGGTTAAGGTTAGGGTTAGTTAAAAAATTTTGAATTTTTAGAGTTTTGTAGTGTTCATTTAAAACTAATCTATTTTTTCTTACTTTATTTATATTTAGTGACTCTAAATAAACACAAAAATAATTAGATGTCACGCTGAAACGGCGCTCTTAAAATAAAATTGACGTAAAAGTGAAAACCATCTCGAAGGACACGCATTTTCTCCCCTCCTTTTTCTGCGTCACCCAACTAACTTTCAAAGAAATAAATCATCACCCTTCAACCTTTTTTTATCCCTTTTTTCCCCACCACACCACACCACAAAAAAAATCTTATTTTTTAATAAATTAACACGTCATTGACAGATCGTTATCAAAATCCGTTATTACATGTTCTCTCATTATCAATCCCCAACCCTAATTTTTATTTAATTTAATTTTTATTTATTTTCTCAACCACGTTACAACAACCCACCCTTGATTTTTTGAAAGGATATTTAATTTCATCCCTGCCCAAAAAAAAAAAATTGGGGAAAACATGTTTTTTGTTTGCTGATTTAGTTACATCCCTAAAAACTTGCAGCTGGGAAATTTTACTTGTCACTCCACACACAAAAATAAACAATTTTTAGTATGTATTTTAGTTTAAAAAAATATATATTTGATATTTTTATTCTTTTTTACAGGTATTGCGTTGAATTTGAGGTCGTGAAAGCAACGAAAGCTTGTCATAAAGGCGACGACACGAGTGCGTTTAAAGGTTTGCAAGCAGGTCACGTGGTTTGTGTGCAATGCGAAAGCACAGCGATGAGAAAATATTTAGGATATCGTTGTAAAGGAAATGGAATTGACGAACAAACGTCACGGTTTAGTTCGATGAGTTCACCTTCGTGTCATGGTCGTTGGATTAGACGTAAAGCGAGTGAAATTTGCACCTGCCCAGCAGGAGCTAATTTTATTTTTGTGTGAAAAAAATGTTTTTTGAGGTAATTTTTTTTGCGTATTATTATTAATCACGTGTTGCTCATTCTTTTTATGGAATTTTGTATTTTTAAAGATGAAAAATTGATTTTTTTTTATTTTTCTGTGTTGGATTGGTCTCAAAAAAAAAAAAATTTGTAATTTCGACCAGTTTTTTGGAATTTTGGAATTTTGTAAGAAAAATGTTTATCTGTATTGAATTTCAGGTATTTTTGCAGTTTGCAAGGTTTTATTTTTAGTTATTATTTTGGAATTCCAATCTTTGTGACTTTTTAAACTTTTATTTTAAAATGGCCTTCGTTTTGTAGATTGCGTTTTTTGTTTTTTTTTTAAATAAGGAGTGTTATTTTTTTAACCCTTTGATTGATTAATGGTGCTAATTAGTCGCTTTTCGATGAGTTTATCATTCCAACAACCTCAGCTCGTGCCAGGAAAAATATTTTAGCTTAAAACTGAACTTTGTTGGTTTTGACAATTTTGGTTTCTAAAAATTAGCTAAGACGTTTTTATATTATTATTAATTAATTATTATTATAAAAATAAAAATATAATTTTATTACGATTTATTTTGAGTCTATATTTCACCAGAAATATTTTGTTTATAAATTTTTTCGATTTTTCCTTCTTTTTTCGCTGCGAGTCGAGCGACCGTAAACAAATAATCGCTTAACCTGTGTAAAAATAAAAACAGGATGTACAATAGGTAAGTGAATAAATTTGTAGGTGGGAAATTAATTATTTATTACCTGTTTAGAAATTTAAGCGAATTTAAATCAGCATCTCTCTTACTCACGAGTGTGGCTAATCGTCGTTCAGCCGCACGACATTTAGTTCGTGCTAAATGCAAACAACAACTCGTTTTCCCACCTGACTACATGACCAAAAAAAAAAAACATTAATAAACATTGACAGATTTTAAATTAAAATTGATGAATTACAGGTAAAATAAAATTGTTCAAAGGTGGCAGCTCCGCTGACATTTGGTCAATCCAAGTTTCGAGCATTTCGGTGTGACGTAAATCGAATTCAACGCGTTCTGCATAGCAAAAACTCAAATTATAACGTTTAATACATAATAATAAATAAATTTACGAGTTAAATCTGACTTAGTTGACGTTCGCTTGCTGTTTTTATTGGAGTCGCGATGCTTGAACTTAGTTCCTGAAGTCGACATTGAATCGATTCCAGTTGATTCACGAATGAGTGGCCGTGTTGTTCAGCAAATTCGTTAGCTAACCTATGGAATAATTTAATTAACATCTTGTATTTTTATTTAAGTATTTTGTTATATTTAAATATGATTTTATTAATACCCGATAGTCGTCGAAAGTTCGTCTGTAGCTCCGAGAACTTCAAACACAACGTCATCTTTGGATCTTCTTTCTCCAGTAAAAAGAGATGTCGTTCCTTTATCACCAGTTCGTGTATAAATTTTCGGTAAATTATTAACATTCGTACAATGCCTAAAATTTTATTAAAAATTATTTTAATTGTATAATTTACAAAAAAATATTACAAAAAATACCAACTTACAAATATCGTGCACGTACAGCAGTGGAGATAATTCCACCAGGATACCGCGATAACACTAAAAGCTTACTAGTTTGTCGTGTTAAACAACCCACTCGTCCACAAGATAAATTCATTTCCTTAAATTAAAAAGAAAATAACACTTTTGAGATCAACAACCAGCAACTCGAAACCAGAGCAATTCACGGTTTTAACGCTAGACGTCACTCAAGTCTTGACACCACAACCACAGAATTCATAGAACACAAACGTTTATTTATGGAACAGGCTGTACAGCAGCGCGCTTAGGGACGAAAATTAATACTAACAATTTATATAGAATTTAATATAAAACCAGTTTGTACTCCTCCGTCGCACGCAGCGCTGATTGCAGTATGAGTACAAGTATCGCTTCTATGTATTCCGTGGTTAGTGATACTCGTCTGCGAATCAAAATCAAGGTTGTATCGCGTTTAACACCGGAATGTCACCCTAATAAGACGACACGGAAAGTTTTTACGCATCAATATTTTACGTGAGATAATCTAAATCTTACAATGTCGTCTATTTTCACGCCCACGAATCAAATTCGACTCACCAACGTGGCGATTGTGCGTATGAAGAAAGGTGGGAAACGCTTCGAAATCGCTTGCTACAAAAATAAAGTTGTTTCGTGGAGAAGTAATGTGTGAGTACGAGTAATAAATTTGTAACTTTATCACTTCTTCTAATTTATTAAGTTGTCCGTAGTGAAAAAGATCTTGATGAAGTACTTCAAACACCCACAGTGTTTTTGAACGTGTCCAAAGGTCAAATTGCTAAAAAGGAAGATTTACTGAAGATATTCGGAACTGAAAACCAGACTGAAATATGCAAAGAGGTATTTAAGTGTTGGAAAACGTTGGATTTGTGATTAAAGCTTTGTTTTTGTTGTAGATTTTGAGTAAAGGTGAATTACAAGTGTCTGAACGTGAACGTCATGCGCAACTGGATTCGACTTTCAAGGACATTGCCACGATTGTCGCTGATAAATGTGTAAATCCGGATACTAAACGACCTTATCCAGTAACTATGATCGAAAAAGCGATGAAAGACGTGCATTATTCCGTGAAACCGACCAGAAATGCGAAACAACAGGTCAAAAAATGGTCGAAATTGATCGAAAATTGAATTTGAAAAACATAAAAATGACGTTTTTAATGTGAAATGTTTTTGAAAGATTTAGGCTTTGGATGTTATCAAGCAGCTAAAAAGCGTTATGAACATCGAACGAGCGCAGATGCGTCTTAAAATCGTCCTCCCAGCGAAAGAAGCGCGGAAATTGAAAGACAAAATCACCAAATCAGTTTCCAAGGTGGAAACCGAAGATTGGAGCGATTCTTGCTTAAATTTGGTACATAAAAATTATTTTTTAAATAAATATAAACATAAACACTTAAATAATTTATTTTTCATTTTTAGGTTTGCTTGACCGACCCTGGTTGTTTCCGAGAAATCGACGAACTTGTTCGCTCAGAAACTAAAGGCAAAGGATCGATGGAGCTGTTAAACCTAAAAGACGTTGAAGAACGAGAAGAACAATTGGAATAAAAATACAAAAAATCATTTGTCGAAAAAAAAAAAATTTCCTTTTTGTGTAAAATAAAATAAGATTTTTTTATTAAATCAAAAAAAGTATATGCAAAACACGATATAGGAAAGAATAAACAGACAATTTTAGTATTTGTATTCATTTATCTTGAAGTCTTTGAGTTTCTAATTGCGATTGCGCGATGTCTCTTAACGCTTGTTGAATTTGGTCTAAAAGTAATTCGCCACGTCGAACGACGTCTTCTAATTTCCTCGCGGATTCTTGGTTATCTTGTTCCAACCGATGAAGACTCTTTGCCTGCTTATTACGATGGCAATGCAAATATTCAGTCACTGAGATTAATATTGCGAATAATTTTAAATACTGTATACCTTTACCTGCAATTCTTGAGTGGAATCTTCACCTGGCAATGAATCGATTAAAACATCGATGTCTTTCGCTGTTCTTGCTATCAAATTAGCAAACAACTGCGCAAATTCTGTTTTTAAAATTAAATGTATATTAATAAGCTGTTGTAATGATCGAAATAATTTTTTACCTTCTTGACTTTGAGCTGGACTTCTATTCGTTGCTCTGTCAAATCCAGGAAAACTGGCTGGAGGAGCGAATTGCTGGAGTATTCCGATGCTGTTACAAAAGTTTTCCGCTTGCTGAAAATAAATTTTGGTGTAAATAATGCGGTTTCAGGTTTTAAAATCAAATTTTACCTGATTAACAGCATCTTGAATTTGTGTCAATCTGTCCGCCATGATAACAATAATTTAAATTTTCACCGCTAGATGTCACTCGAGATTATTTTCAAAATTTCGCCGTTAGATGTCGCTCGATACAGAGGAAGTTGAGCCGTGATAATAGTTTTGTGAACCCCGTCGTTTATTCTACTTGAGTGTAGTGTCTTGTTGAGACTCACGTTAACCTGACTAAAGCGAGCTCACGTTTTCGTGTCCAAAGGACTTAAAAAGTAAGTTTAAATGTTTTAGTTAAGTTTTACTATTAATTTAGATACTCTTAAATTAATTTCAAGTTAAATTACATGTTTAAATGCGAATATATTTAAGATAAACGTAAAATACAAATGGTTTACTCGTTAGGCCTAATGGTTGTACCACGTGGAGCCGGTTTCCATTGTGTTGATTTGAAAGTGGATTTACCATATTTTTAACGATGGTTTTTTATTTTATAGAATGCGTTACGTGGCCGCTTATTTACTCGCCGTTCTCGGTGGAAACAAATCGCCAAACGCCGAAGATATCGAAAAAATCCTAAGCAGCGTTGGAATAGAAGTTGAAAAAGACAAAGTCAAGAAAATTGTCGGCGAACTCAACGGAAAAAATGTCCAACAGTTAATCGACGAAGGTGAACTACACTTTTTTCCCCATAAATTTCACTCTTTCCCCACGTTATTCATTGTCTATGATGTTAAAAACATATTCACCATCTTTCGACTGAAAAGCGCTGTAGATAAAAATCCCATGTTACTGAGACTTTGAAAAACGTTTTATAAAAATAACTTTGTACATAAATATATTAAGAAAATATGCTAATTTTCTATTTTTCGGTATTTTCTCCAGGGAAATTGAAATTGTCCACTGTACCTGCAGGAGGCGGAGTTGCAGCGCCCGCCGCCGGTGGCGCTCCTGCCGCGGCTGCACCAGCGGCTGCCGCAGAGAAGAAAGAAGGTAAATTAATAATTACCTAAAAAATAATAAAATAATTACCTAAAAAATTCAATATTTTTTATTTTTATTTTTGCAGAGAAAAAGAAAGAAGAAAAAGCGGAGTCCGAATCAGACGACGACATGGGATTCGGTCTTTTCGATTAATTGTAAATTATTTTTGCAATTTAAGAATTAAAAAAAAAAAAGTTAATTTACAAACAACAACAAAAAATCCAATTTGTCAATTATTTTTATCACTCAAAAAAAAACAACATAAACATCATCAAGATGAAATAAATTTAAACCGCAAATTAATGCGTTATCCTCGAGGCGATGCGCCTTCTTACAATAAAGTTTCGTCCTTATTTTGTTGCGTGAAGGTCAGATACATTCACACACGAGTAAAATATCGGTCTCAGCAACTCGTTTATTCATTTTTCCTGGTCGTCGTCGGTCAGTATAGCGAGTGACGTCATATTGAGCTAAATTCCGTTTTCCGCTGATTTCATTTTTCGTTTCGTGTTTCACTAAATCCAACTCACTCGGCTCGGATTCAACGATGGCTTCTTTAGCTTCGGACGTGACAAATAGCTTGTGGCACGCTTTTAACGCGTTGGATGAACACAAAACGGGACAAGTACCCAAATCGAAGCTTAAGGTAGAGTAGATTAATGATTTATTCACGAATCGTTTCGTTTTTATCTCTAATCGCGGCGCCGGTTTTCTTGTCGTCCTATGTTAATGCAATGGAATCATAATCACATGTTGAGTCAGGTTTGAAATTTGATTGGGAAATATTTAATTAAGTGTGTGTTTTGAGGTAAGTGTAATAAAATTAATTTAACCGGTTTTTTTTTTTTTTTGGTAATTTAATTTATTTGTAAAAAAATTTTTTTTTTGTTTAAATGAGATTTTTTACATTTATTTAACTAATTTGTATTAAATTTTTCGTTTCAAAGACTACTTTACTGATGAAAATCTAAAAATTCACGTAATTTTTCCATTTTTTCACCTTTTTTCACGTTTTTCCGCCATTTTTCTAATAATTTATTTACCTGACAGGTGTTAACCGCGAATCTGGGCACCGTGTTACAAACTTTAAACGTAGAAAATGGTTTACAAGATCACCGAAGTACTCAATATCTCCAATTCGAAGATTATTTATTTTATTTACAACGAGAGTTATTCACCTCAACGCCATGCGTGTCGACGGAACCTCGAAACACCGACAGGTATCGCGAACAAGTCGAGGAAATGTGTTGGCTAGTTTGCCGAAAACAATTTCTAACTCGTGATAAACAACTTTTCCCCGATTCCTGCGTTTACCAACTTTTCCGAATATTTTGCTGCCTCGCCGAATTAGTTCCGTGTCCCGAACAACTAATTCAGGTTTTAGAGATTTTTGAGTTTAAAAAAAGCGGAAAATTGAAAAATTAAGGGTTTTTAATAAAGTTTTTTAATATTTTAGGTGGTTTTGTCAGCTGATGAAGTATCGTATGTTGCTCAAACATTCGTAACGGCGCTTGGTCATAACTGGGACCGGATAGATTTCGAGCAGATAGCGCGAGTCATTCCGACATTTAGATTTCCCGTGTTTCTCGCTCTTCTCGAAACTCGATATTCTCAAAACGTGGAAATTGCCGGTTTAGTGGAAGCTGTTCAAGAATTGTTTGATACTTTTATCAAAGATGTGATTAAAAAGGTAAAAAATTAATCAAAATATCAAAAAAATTTAATTTTTCACTTTCAAAATTAAAAATGTTTTAATTTTCACTCAAAATGTAGAAAATATTTTATTTTTCACACTCAAAATATAAAAAAATATTCAATTTTTCACTCTCAAAATTTTAATTTTTTAAATTTTCACTCAAAATATCAAAAATTTTCGATTTTTCACTCAAAATATCAAAAAATTTCAATTTTTCACTCTCAAAATATCAAAAAATTTCAATTTTTCACTCAAAATCAAAATTTTTTCAATTTTTCACACAAAATTAATTTTTTTCAATTAATTACAGGGTTTTTTATCGAAAAGAGGTCATTTTCTCCCAATATGGAAAGATGTTTGGTTTGTTCTTCAACCTAATTGTCTAACTTATTATTCATCGAGAGCGGAAAAAGAAAAACGAGGCGAATTTCCAATCAGCTCAAAATGTGCCATCGAAGTAAGAAATCGTTTTAAAAATAAGTCATTCGGGTTTGTTTATTTGTTTTTGTTCTAGTCACTAATCACGTGGGTTTGTAAAGTGATAAATCTGCCACGATTAGATAATGTGTTTGTGTTTTGACCACACCCTTTGAGCACTGAACTAGAGCTTGAAGGTGTCTTTTTTAAGAAATTGTCTCGAAATTTTTGCCACGCCCTGGATTTAAAGTTTAAAAATGAAAAATTTAATTTACATTTGTTTTTATGTACACGCGAGATGTTATTAATATAAAAGTGAGGTTCAAAATTGTAATCTTTAAAGAGTAAACGCCGAAAAAAAAATCAATTTTAGGGTTAATGTTTAGTTTTTGGACCGATGACGTCGTGGAACTGACCTCGGGTTTAAATTTTATCGGTTTGAAATTGTGGAAAATTGAATTTAAAGGCGAAGAATATTATTAAAACGTGTAGAATTATAACTTTTAAGCAGAAAACGTGCAAAGAAATCAATTTAGGCTTAACTTTTCATTTTTAGACCCATTACGTCATCGATTTTGATCTCGGGTTTAAATTCAATCGCTATCAAATCACGAAAAATTGAATTTAAACTCGAAAAATATTATTAATAACTTAAATTATAGATTATTAAACACTCAAAATTATACTATTTAATCCTAAATCATGCAAAAAAATCAATTTAAAACTTTCAACTTCGTTTTTTAGACCAATGACGTCATCGATTTGACCTCGGGTTTAAATTCAATCGCTTTAAAATTGGATTTAAACTCGAAAAATATTACAAAAAACCTAAATTACAGCTTACAAAACACAAAACTCTCCTAAAAATTATACTATTTATCCTCAAATCATTCTAAATAATCAATTCAAAGGTTTAAACTTCATTTTTTAGACCAATGACGTCATCGATTTGACCTCGGGTTTAAATTCAATCTCTTTAAAATTGGATTTAAACCCGAAAAACATTACTAAAAACTTAAATTATAGATTACAAAACACAAAACTCTCCTAAAAATTATACTATTTATCCTCAAATCACCCTAAAAAATCAATTCAAAGGTTTAAACTTTATTTTTTAGACCCATGACGTCATCGATTTGACCTCGGGTTTAAACTTTGTTGCAGAAAACTAACAAAAAATCAAGTTTACTCGTGAGAATTACATCAAAAAAAACATTCTTTGTGGTTGAGTGAGTAATTGCTTTATCTGGAACACATCGGGGGCCGTCAGGGGCTTCTGAACATGGCTGACAGATCTTTCAACGGGATTAAAAGGGTTAACACGCATGAGCAACCATGAAGAACAAACCTTCCTGATTATACTCTACTTCTGGTTCTCGAATGTTTTTTTTTTTAAATCTTTTATTCATCTACAGCGTTAATTAAAGGGTTGATAAATTTAATACTTAGTTAATTACTATCTAGTTAAAAGTCGGATCATTTTTAATGAATGGAGATTTTGTCATTTATCTTGCAGAACATTCCAGAGATGCCAAACTCACGACCTAACAGATTTTCCATTTGCTATCACGACAAGTGCTTCGAGCTGCATGCCACTGACCAAAAAACCAAATTACAGTGGATTCTGGGTAACTAAAGTTTCATATTCCAAAAATTTTTCCAAAAATATTTTTTTTTTATTTTTTAAATAATAGTTTTCAAAACAAACCAAACAAAATTTTCAGAATTCCAAATCGTAGAAAATGAATTTTTGTCATAAATTTTTTTCACCCTAACGCTCGCCCTTAAAAGTTAAAAATTTAAGGTTCTTGAAATTGCGTTCGTGACCTTTGTTTTTAGGGTTAAAAGTCGAGTAGATGATCTATTTAGGAGTCGTTTTAAATGAGGGTGGAGGTGCGTGTGAGATTTTTCTTATTTTGCGACGTTATCGCGAGATTTTTATCTTTTTTAAGGTTGAGCTTAAGGAAATAAAAATGTGACTTGAGTTTAAGTTTTAAAAATCGCTGTTTTCCTGTTTATTTAAATGAGGAATCAGGCCTTGAAACTGAAATAATTGAAGTAAATGGTGACAAAATTAGGTTTAGATGATTTTTTTAGTGTGCAGGAAATTGTAAAATTAGGTTTAAAGTGATTTACATGAATAATAATGAATTGTTTTTGGTAAGGTCGACGAACTTAGAGGATTAAAAAAGTTGTTTGTCATTTTATAGCTCTTCAAACGGCTATTGAACATTCTGGGATGAGAGAATCGTATCAGAAAAGGTTGTTAGCGAAGAGAAAAACGGAGAGAGAAGCGTTGAATCAGCGACGCCATGATGAGGAGTTAAAACATCAAATGCAACAGCAGTTGTTGGAAAAACAGCAAGCTGAGTTGGAAATTGAGAGATTGGTTAGTAAATTGAGTTGTTAGTGGTGAATTTTAAATGATTTTTGGTAATTTTTGGTGATTTTTAGGCTCGGCAAGCCGCTGAACAACAAGCGCAAAAACAAGCAGCGCTTCGAGAAGCGGAAACGAAGCAACTTAAAGAGTTGGAAGAAGGGAAAAAGGAGTTGGAACAGCTTTTGATGAAAGAACGACAAGCGAAACAAGATGAGGAAATTGTTCGTAATTTACAAGCTAGGTTGGTTGAATTTTTAATTTTTATTTTTTTGTGTTTTTTGAGAAATTTTTGTTTTGTTTATTTTTTTGTAGAGTTCTTCGGGAAGAATGGGAAAAACGAGAGGAGTTAGAAAAACTTCGGGATGAACAAGGTCGTTTATTGGATGAAGAAAGGAGTAAACGTGAAGGATTGCAATTGAAAACTCAAGAAAATGGAGAACAGTTAGAAAATGCGTTGGAAAAATTGAAACAACTCGAAGAGGAACGGATGAGGCTCGATACTCAGCTTAAGGTTGAACAAAAACTACGTTTTAACAAATATATTCTTATTTTAAAATTATATTTTATTTATATCACGCGCACGCAAATCGTTTTCTATTTCGACACTTTAAAAACAGCACGTTCGGTCAAAGTTTACCGTTTTCGAAACGGTTAAGCCTTACTTTTAAATTTTTTTTGAACAAAATGCATCGTCACTCGCATGTTTAGGTTTATTTAGAGTTTATTACACCTTGAAATCCCCTCCTTCCTCACTTTTAGGAATCCAAAATAATGTTGGTAGACGCTCAAAGACACAAAGATCATCTCGAGGAGAATTTGAAGGTATTCAAAATATGTCGCACACCTCGCTTGGTACAAAAAAATTGTAGAATTTTAACCGTGTTGTTTATTTTTATCCCGTTTTTCGCATTATAGAATAATTTTTAGAATTTTTAGTGCGTTTTGGTGATGGTTTTATTGTGTGCACGTTTTGCTAAGGTGACGGTTTTTTTCGTTTAATTGTGAATTTTGTTGTTTATTTGCTTTGGTGACGTAGTTGTTTGTTAATTTTAGTAATTTTAGTCGTGGGTAAGGTAATAAAACAGTTTTTGTTTATTTTTTGATGTTTAAAATTTAAAAAATTTGTGGTTTTTGGTTTTTTTTTCAGGACGCGCAAGAAAAAATGGTCGCAGCTGAACGAGCTAAAGAAGTTTTAGAAGCGAAATTGAAAGTTCGAGAACGATCTTTGATTCCAATTTTTATGAAGAGTAATTCTGCGAGTAAACTTACATCGCCAGTTGAGTTTAATAGAAGAAAAAGTCCGAATTCGATTTCACCGAGATTAGAAATGAACAAGAATCACACTTTACCGGAAGAAGGAGAATTAGACGAAACGGTAAAAATTCTTATTTAAAATTTCGGATTTATTATATAAATTTTTAATTTAATTTTTGGTGTTTTTAAGGATTAAGTTTGCGGAGTTGAATTTCAGTGAATCTCGATCTTATACACAGAGCAAAGTTTTATACAAGATTTGTAAGATTATGTCGAAGTATTAGGCAACTTTATGCAAATTTTGAGAGATAATATTTAAAAGAATCTATTTTTGATGCTTCGAATAGCTTTGATATTTTTTACACGCTTCTGCGAAGGATAAATAAAAATAAAAATGGCGTCGTTGGCGATTTACGATTCAAAAGATTTTGAATTTTTATCAGTTTTTGCTCTCTCTGAACTGGATAAAATTAAACCGGAGCCTAGAAACAAATATTTATATTTTTATAGGGACAAATAAATTTTTCTATGCTTAATATTTTATAAAAATTTTTGTTTTTTTACTTTTTGTACGTGAAAAAAGGAAAATATTTCAAAATTTTTGTACGTTTTGATATCAAAGGGACCAGTAATTTCTATTTAATGGTATTTTTGCAAAAAAATAATAATTATCAGACTTAAATTCTTGCAACCTGCACATATTTTTATATTTTTACTGTTTTTGTTTTTATGTTGCACTGCATGTGTGATTTGTTTAATGCAGTTTGAATGGAGAAAAATGAGAAATTTATTCATTTAACTGAATTTTTTTTTGTACAGTGATTTAAAGGAAAAAATTGAGATTTTTCATTGTAGGATTTTGTTTTTATTTTGAAATATGAATAATAAACGTTGAGATTCAAGTTGTAATCGATGATTTTTATTTTTGTTTCTCAACACAAATAAACTCCGGATCCTTTACCACTCGCATCTAAACCCGAAAATATAATATATTATTTATAATACGAATAGTTAGATATTTTATAATTACGTAAAACACTGGAAAAGAATGAATTAAAAGTGGCGTCGCCGGTTACGTTGCCGATGACGGATGGATTTTTACGGATCGTGTTGACGGTGAAAAGATTACCATTTGAGTCGGGTCCTGTTACATCGATTTCGACGATGTGATAATCCGTTAAACTAAATAAACATTTTTACATTATTTATTAAAGGTAAAATTAAATTTAAATTTACTTTGGATCAGCTACTAAACAACCACGAACGTCGTTAAAACTCAAATTGTGAGCTGCGATTGCAGCTGCTGCCATCGTGTTAACGTTATTCGGCGCTAAAGCGCATAGTTCTTTAACTGGACCTGAAATTTACATTAAATATTATTAAAAAATCGATAAATATTATTTATTATTTACCGTCATACAACACAACTTTTTCATCAACAACTTTTTCGTTTTCTTCTTTCAAGTATCCGAGTAGTTTAAAACTTTGAGGATGTTTTGTCATGGTAATTTTAAGATCCTGAAAATTTTAAAATAAGTAAAATTTTGTTATTAAACTTGTATTATCTTTAGTTAATTTTATTTTCAACTTTTAGGGTTCCGTTATCAGCCATTCGTTGAATATCTTCGCCGCCCCACATTGCCCCATTTGGAATGTAAACTGCGTGGTTGTAAAAATCCGCTGCTTTTCTAAGTTGAGTTTCCAATAGAGGATCAGCTAAAGCAGTCGGTGACCCAATCTGATAATAAACGTACATTTTTTTAGATTAAATTTAAAGTTTTTAGTGAAATTTTTACCAAATAATCAGCGTGTCGTAGAAAAAATTCACCGTAATCTTCCGAAATTTGCGGATGCGCTGTTTCGATGATTAAATCTGGTTTTCTGTACTTAAAATTTAACGATTAGTAATCTCAAAGATGTTAATTTTCGATATATTTACCTTTCACATATTTCGTGTAAATCAGAAATAATATATTTAGGATTTATTTTCCCTCGCAACGCATCTTGATTTCGATTCCACACAAAAACTATTTCAAAATCACCGCGATCTTGAATTCGCTTGAATAAATACTCTCCTGAAACAAAACACTTATTTAATTACACTAAACCAACTTAAATTTATATTTTTAAGTACTTAAATCTCCATTTTTCACCTAAATGTCCAAATCCAACGATTCCGATTTTTCGTTTCGACATTTTTCAATGACATCCCAAAAACTTTGACTGAAATCTGAACTTTGATAATCTCATTTAAGGATTAAATTATACACCAACGTATCTACAAAGATAAAATACAGCCGATTTTTATTTTTAATTTACTTATATCACTAAATTTAAATTATATATTCAGTTAAATTAAATATATATACAAGCAAGTGCTGCCATCTAGTGTGAATAAAACGATGCGGTCGTCATGGCAACCATTTGTTTTTGGTCACGCATTTTGAATTTAGTTGTGGATTATTCATTTGATGGTGTATCGCTTATTTCGCGGTGATTTAGGTTTGTTTATGATATTTTGTGGTAACTAAATCACGAGGAAAAGATGAAGAAAGGAGGCAAGAAAGGGGGTAAAAAGGAAAGTGAGCAAGATGAAGCGGCGAGGATGGGAAGACTCAAATTTGCATATTTGGAGGTAATAAAAAATGTCAAATAACCTCGAATTTATTGTTTTATAAAATATATTTTACTTTATTTTTAGCTTAAATATGATAAAGAAACAAAGTTTTCTAAATTAAACGTGCCAAAATTATCCAACACGTTGCGAGCGTTGTTGCGTGATATAAAAATTCACGATCTTTATTCTGAAATTGAGATTTTGAGTCAAGCTTTTGAACGAATTGTGGATCGAAAAGACAACGTGATTAGGAATTTGACGGATGATATTAGATTAGCGGAGGAACAACATCATATCACGCTTAGTGGGCATTTGGAAAAGATTAGTAAATTTATAGGTTTGTATTTACAATTTTTGTAATAAGTTGAGTAAATGAAAAATTTTGGTTGTTTTGAAATAGAAATTCAGGAAAGTCGGTTGAATGTTTTGAAGATGGATTTTATTGATAATAAGGATGATTTGTTCGAGGATTTTGGAAATCAAGTCGGTCGGATGCAGAAAACGGAAGAAAAAGATACGGATAGTATGGCGGATTTGAGTTATGCGCTCGAAACGCTTTATTTAGGCGTGGAAAATCAATATAAATCGGAGTTTAGGAATAGAGTTGATGAAATTCGTAATCGGGTATTTTTTTTTGTTGGAAGTTAAATTTAGTGTGTTTTAATGTACAAAAATTTTAATTTGATAATTTGTGTTTAGAACGTGGATGAACGACAATCTATGAGAACCCAGTTGGAAGTGCAAATGGAACAAACGTGGCAACAAATGCAACTTACGTTACAAGAATATCACGAAGGTACTGAAGACAGACGTAGAGCTTATTACGCTTTATTGCAAAAAGATCAGAAAAATGGAAGAACGATTCACCAACAAATGGATATGATACAAACAACTGCTGTAAATATAAATATATATTTAAAATTAGTTAATTTTTATTGATTTTTGTTAAATTTTTGTTCATTTTTGTTAAATTTTTGTTCATTTTTGTTAAATTTTTGTTCATTTTGTTAAATTTTGTTACATTTTTGTTAAATTTTGTTACATTTTTGTTAAATTTTGTTACATTTTTGTTAAATTTTATTAATTTTTGTTAAATTTTATTGATTTTGGTTGAATTTTGTTAAATTTTGATAATTTTTGATAATTTTGATAATTTTTCATAATTTTTCACGATTTTTCACAATTTTTCTTAATTTTAAAGGATACAATTGGTAATTTAAAACTGAGGATCGCGGAACAGTCGAACGAGCATGAAAATAGAACGCGGAGTTTGGTTGAAGATCGAAAAAAGATGAAAAACCATTTTATGGAATTGAAAACTCATTTGAAGAAAGTTGATCAGCAGCATAAAGATATTTTGATTCATTTGACGTCGACGACGGATAAAATTTTGAAAGAAATGAAGGAAATGATGGCTGAAGTATAATTATAAAATTAAAAAAAAAAATTGATTTTTTTTGTTAAAGAATATTTAATTCGCAGGCTGAAAAAATTTTACGACTCGGAGCGATGTGCGCGAAGTACGAAAGTGAGGAAGAAAAAATTTTACCGTTTTATGAATCATCTTTAACGGAAAGCGACATTAAGGAAATTGAGGAACTCGAATCGGAATCGTTTCAGGAACCCTTAGCGATGGTTTTAGTGATTAAAAAAGGTTTATTTTAATTAAATATTAATTTTTTGTAATATATTTTTCAGTTGTTGAATGATTACACTGGATTAGATAATTTTTGGAAACGGTTTAACAAAGTTTATTTGGATAAATTATGTTTGGAAAAAGAACAAGCGGCACTTTTGACGGAAAATGAGAGAATTTGTCACATGTTGAGACAATATTTGGAGAATATTACTGTGCACGAGGATACGATATCGCGACCTGAAAATACGCTTCTTATGGTCAACACGGAAATCAAATTACAGTTAATTATTTCTAACTTCTTAAAAAATTTTTATTTTCGTGTAATAATTATACACAATTCATTACAGTTTTCAATCTGTCCCTACATCGGAAAAGCGAGTTAAACGTCGCGCTACAACGGCTGTCACGGATGCTGCGTATATTTTCCAGCAATCTAAATTATCAGCGTGAAAAAACATCATTTTATTTAAAAATATTGTTTTTCAAAACCAAAACCCCAAAAAATCACGTGACAAATAAAATAAAATATACAAAAATCCCCTAAAAATTACTTTTAATACTTAAAACCACACTAAAAATAATAAAAACCGCAATTATTCTAACATATCCACAACCGCCATCTTTAAACACCAACCGCCATTAAAAACAAACCATGACGTCACGACATACGACACCACCCTCTACCGACAATTATCCGCACCACACCTCACGTGACCTCACAATCGTGTCGTGTTGACGTTTTACCACCGCCATTTGCCCTCGATCGTGATAATCTGTGGTCTATGTTTTCCTGGACCGGCGAAATATTTGCGAGCTGGCTTCGGACTCGGTTATAAAAAATGCGTTTGTCTTGTCACTAATCGATTCGTCGTGTTTGGTTCGTCATCGATTACCGACATTCGAGTGAACAAGACATTTCTACTCGTACAAAACCATCAGGTAAAATTCATCGTAGTAAAAAGAGTAGCTGCTGCTACTCAATTTTTAGTCCTTCAAAAATACCCTTTTTTTCGCTGAGTAATAGTTTTTTACGTACTACGATTTAAAACTAACATTTGTACACTTTTTTCATTTCTCAGTTTTTTAAAATACGAATTTAGTTGTGTAACTGAGATGAGGTCAAATTTTTGTGCAAAGATTATGCAAAAAAGGTGACCATTACTCACAGTCTTTTATGAAGTGTGTCAATGTATCCTGCTTGTATAAAATTATCTTATTTAATGTGATTTTTTGAGTATTTTGTATGCAGGGATAAAATGACGGTGGATTTTGGTCGAAAAATGTCGAAAAATGTGAAAATTTGAAGTCGATTCATGCGAAATTTTTGTTCTTCCTGGTTTGTAAATCGGTTGTAAGTCATAATTGTAGTGGAAAAATTCATTATTTTGTTATGACAAGTTAAAGTCAAGGTTTTTTAGTTAATGGTGTAAAAGTAATGATGTCATTTTTCAAATCGTAGGTTTTAGGTTTTGATTAAAAATGAAAAGTGAACGCGAAACGTAGTTTCGTTTCGGTGAATTTTAGCGTGGAAAATGAATTTGAAAAGTTGTTTGAGTGTTTTTAAAAAAAAAAAAAACGTGTTTAGACTAAGTATTTTCCACGAATGTAACCTAGTTCCGAGATTAAACTTAAAATTCCGCGAATTTTTCACATTTTTTCCACATTTTTCGCGGGGTTCAAACTTCAAATAGCTTAAAAATTTAGTTGAAATCAAGGAAGAAAAATTTGTGAAATGTTTGTTTTTGAAATCAACTAATCCAGGTTACCCTTATTAAACTAGATTTTAATTATTTCGCAAATATTTTTTTCCAGGATGTAATAATTTCCTGTGTTTACATTTTAAAAAATCCAAGGCGCGGCAAATGGCGGCGACATTTTGAACTCGAAAATCATCAAAAAATCAAAATTAACAATTTTTCCCCACCCTGAAAACTCACTATCTATTAAATTAAGCGTAACTGATAACTAATATCAAGTTGAAACCGTTATTCATAGGTTTTTTTTGTAGATAATGAAGAAAATCTCACGATTATTTTTGTTTCGTTTTTCCAGATGGACCCGGATCAAGATCAAGATCAGAGCAGTTTGACCAGCATCGAGAATATTCAAGCGCGTGAACTTTACCCTAAGAAATTAATTTGTTCGGATGATCCTAATCTAACGGTCACGTTCCCGCTTTTACACGGAGAATATGTGAGCTTTTTGGGCAACACGTCGGAAGGCGTAATCGCTTTATCGAATTACCGACTTTTTATTCACGTGAAAGAGACGTTTTTCAACATCCCAGTTGGATTAATCGAGCACGTGGAATGTCGAGAAATTTTTTATTTGTGTATTAACTGCAAGGATGCGAGATCAGTGAGGTAAATTTCGAGAAAAATTGTGAGAAAAATTGAGAAAATTATAAAATTTCGACAAAAAAATTGAGAAAATTTTAAAATTTCGACAAATTTCGACAAAAATTGTGAAAAATCTTGGAAAAAATTGAGAACATTTTAAAAGTTCGACAAAAATTGAGAACATTTTAAAAGTTCGACAAAAATTGAGAACATTTTAAAAGTTCGACAAAAATTGAGAAAATTTTAAAATTTCGACAAATTTCGACAAAAATCTTGGAAAAAGTTGAGAAAGTTTTAAAATTTCGACAAAAATTTTGTGAAAAATCGAGAAAAAATTGAAAACGCTTTAAAATTTCAACAAAAATTTAGAAAAAATTTCAAATTTCGAGAGAAAAAATAAGCCCAAATATTTGACATTCTAACAAAAATTTAATAAATTTTTTTTTATTTTTTAGATGTACTTTTGCTACAAATGAGCTGTGTATGGAATGGTACAAACGTTTAAGCGCGGCGAAATCATCGCCGAAGAAACTAGAAGATTTATACGCGTTTGCGTTTTACGCGTGGTGCACGGAAGAAAGTCGAATGGATTTACATCGCTCACTTACTGCAGGTGATTTAAGATTTAAGATATTAAGAAGGTGTACAGATAAAAAGATTGTTTTTCTAAACCGGGTTCAGACAAAAATTTTTCAGGTGGTAACTGATAAGATAATGTGAAAAAAAAATTAATTTTTGTTGTTTTTTTAAGATTATACACCAGACGCGAGTAATTTTAACGTGCTGTCCGAGGCTAACCGGATGGGAATCAATTTTACCGCGTGGCGCATCAGTCGAATCAACCGAGATCACAAGTGAGTGATTTACATTGTGAGTTACACAATGATGGCAACCTGTGCGTCAAAGGGAGAAATGACAGTTAAAAAACGATTTGAGTGTGGTTTGGGTATGTGTGGTTGGTGGAGTGGGGAGGATGGCGCTTGATTTGTATAAATAGGTGACCTTGAAATGTCATCTTCAAAAGTTGCGTACGCTGTACGAGTCATGCGTGTGGTTTTTTTGATGGTTTGTGTTTTGAATGGAGATGTAGGGTTTATTGGGTTTTTAAATGTTTTAAGTTTTTGGTAAAAGTTTTGAAATTTTAACGTTTTTAATCAAAAATGTTTTTAAGTTTTAACTTAAAAATTTCAAAATTTTCACAATTTTAACCAAAAATTTCACATTTTCAACATTTTTGACCAAAAATTTTGAAATTTTCACAATTTCAACCAAAAATTTCAAAATTTTCACATTTTTAACCAAAAATTTCACAATTTCAACCTAAAATTTCAAAATTTTCACAATTTCAACCAAAAATTTCAAAATTTTCAAAATTTCAACCAAAAATTTCAAAATTTTCACAATTTCAACCAAAATTTATCAACATTTTCACAATTTCAACCAAAAATTGTCAAAATTTTCACATTTTCAACCAAAAATTGTCAACATTTTTTACCCCAAAAAAAACAATTCTAACCAACACTTCCACAAAAATCTTTTTCAAGGATTTATTTTTTAATCGTATAGATTTAATTTACTACTTAACTACGTTGTTGTTTTTTAAACAAAAAAAAAATAATAATTTTTTAAAGCATAGTTTAAACGCATTCCATCAAAGAAAGGAAGTAGGAACAAAGATGAAGTGATGGAAGATAATAGGAAGAGAAAAGGAAAATTATTTTTTTTCACTATTAATGGTTTTTGATTACGTAACAGGCGCCAGTCTCCAGTTGTAACGATGCTCGCTGCCCCGCTCAACAGCTGAAAAACGATAGACATTTGTGATACGAGACACTCGTTGAATTTTTTTCCCCCCGAGTCTACGAAAATAAGGAAACAAATTAAATGTACTTTAAATCACACAAAAAACGATGAGTAATACGTTACACAAAAGATTACGTATTTTGTTTACGTTGCGTGACGTTGAAAATGACATTTTGAGTAATTTTTCGCATTAGGCTTATTTTGTTTTCGTTAGGCTTATTTTTTCAAATTTTATTTAAAAAATTATTTTTAGATTTTAGGAGGAGTTTGTGATGTTTATATTGAATGAAATGTTGTATTTCCTGGTATTGTAGGTGTAAATATTTAATTACGAATCGGAGATTTTTATCTTAAGGCCGTTATCCCTTTTTTTAAAGGTGTTTTCTAACACGTAATTTTATTTTAATTACCATACTAGGTTATGCGCCACGTATCCTAAAGATTTTATCGTTCCCGCGTCTATTGAAGATGAAGATTTAGAAGTGGTTGCCAAGTTTCGCTCGTCTCGACGAATCCCAGTTGTTGTTTGGAGGTTTGAACCGAAATTTTAAATTTTTCGCTTTTAAAACGTGTTTTTTAAAATAAAATTTAATATAAAATATTTTGTTGTGTTTAGGCATCAGAAAAACGGATGTGTTTTAGCGAGGTGTAGTCAACCTGAGGTTGGATGGTTCGGACGACGCGATTCTCACGATGAAGTTTTGGTGTCCGCCATTGCGAAAGCTTGCGCTATTGATGCGGGAATGTTGGAAACGACGATGACTGCTGGCGCCGATGCTTCCACAGTGGATCCTTGCACGATTTCTTACGGTAGTTTAGGTTGTTTAATCGAAATTTAATTGGAGTTTAGTTAATGTTTTTTTTGGGGGGTTTTGTGGGTGTTTTTAGAGTCTAAAGAATCTAACATGGCTGTGCCGAAGATGCTCATAATCGATGCTCGTTCGTACGCAGCCGCAGTTGCGAATAGAGCTAAGGGTGGGGGGTGCGAGTGTCCAGGTGAGAAAAGTAATTATAGGTAGTTTTTGACTTATGAACGTAATGGGAACCGACAAAATGTTTGTGTAAGTTGAATTTGTTCGTAAGACCATTATGGCGAAAATAACACTAAAATAACACTAAAATAACACTAAATGTGGCTAAAATGATGCTAGAAATAGTTAAAATATTTCTAAAAGTGGCTAAAATGATGTTAATTTTGCTGTAGTTGAAGTCCAAAAATCCGGATCATTTGGGGATTTGCTCACTTCGGATTTTCGAATTTTTCGGATTATCAGACAGTAAAAAATAACACTAAAAGTGGCTAAAATGATGCTAGAAATAGTTAAAATATTTCTAAAAGTGGCTAAAATGATGTTAATTTTGCTGTAGTTGAAGTCCAAAAATCCGGATCATTTGGGGATTTGCTCACTTCGGATTTTCGAATTTTTCGGATTATCAGACAGTAAAAAATAACACTAAAAGTGGCTAAAATGATGCTAGAAATAGTTAAAATATTTCTAAAAGTGGCTAAAATGGTGTTAATTTTGCTGTAGTTGAAGTCCAAAAATCCGGATTACTTGGGAATTTGCTCAGTCCGGATTTTCGAATTTTTCGGATTCTCAGACAGTAATTTTAATGTTTAAATTTAACGAAAAAATTTGATAAAACTTCACATTTAAGGAAGAATTTTAATATGTTTTAAATTTGACAAAGAATTTTGATAAAAATTCGATTGTAAGGAAAAATTTTGACATTCGCACAGGTCCGGATTATCGAGTTGTCCACCCGATTATCCGGACTTTTTAAAAAACTCAAGTAGTCCGGATTTTTGGACTTTGACTGTATAATGTAACATGCAAAAGTGGAGAAAAGTGCTTATTTTCAATGGATGAAAAAATATTTTGTTCGTAAGTCCGAAAGTTCGTAAGTCGAGGAACTGCCTATATTTTGATTTTAGTAATGAAATACATTTTATATTTAATTTTGCAGAATATTACCCGGATAGTGAAATAATGTTCATGAGTTTGGCAAATATTCACACGATTCGAAAAAGTTTTCACAGCGTGAGATTAATGTGTGCCGCTACGACGGATCAAACTGAGTAAAAATTTTGTGATAAAGTTGTTTAAAAAATAATATTTAATGAAATATTTTTGTTTTGTAGTTGGTTTTCGATGTTGGAAGGTACGAAATGGTTGTCTCATAATTCGGGACTTTTGAAATCAGCTTTAGTGGCTGTGAACGCCATCGATCGTGATTGCCAACCCGTTCTAGTTCACTGTTCGGACGGTTGGGACCGAACGCCTCAAATCGTTGCACTCGCTGAACTCATGTTAGATCCTTTTTACCGAACTTTCGAGGTAAATGAACCTGGGGTTGGGTTTCTGTTTTAGTTGGAGGTATTGATTTTCATGGTTTTGTGGTGTTGGTTGTTGTTTTTTTTTTTTTGTAGGGCTTTCAGGTGTTAGTTGAGCGCGAGTGGTTGGACTTTGGTCATAAGTTCGGTGATCGATGCGGTCACGGACTTTTAGCTGATGATACCAACGAACGATGTCCTGTTTTCCTGCAGTGGTTGGACTGTGTCCATCAACTTTTACGTCAGTTTCCTTGCAGCTTCGAGTTTACTGAAGCATTCCTGGTTAGTTGTTTGATGTTGAAAAGTTTTGAGAAAGTTTTGAATTTTTGAGATAAAATTGTGAATTTTGAGAAAATCTCGAGAAAACTCCAAAATTTTCAGAAAATTAATTAAAAATTGAGAGTTTTTAATATTTTGAGAATTTGGAAAAAATTGAACAAAAAATGAACAAAAATTGAACAAAAATTGAACAAAAATTGAACAAAAATTGAACAAAAATTGAACAAAAATTGAACAAAAAT
>JAQIWS010000222.1:0-34629 GCA_034696085.1 Stigmatogaster subterranea | reverse complement strand
GAGGTCTTAAGGGCTCGCTTTTCTTTCAACTTTGTCGCCAGTCGACTTTTCTCCTCGGTTGCACTTTTTGAGGTGGTGTTAACTACTCGAAATTATACAGTGGCACTTTTAGCAGCAATCTGCTTGCGCTTATCACTTTTCCACTGTTACCGTAGTCTTGACTGCGGGGATTGAAGTGCGCCGGTTCCCTTATCTCACCGCGCACTAGATACCGCCGTGTATATAGCCAGCGCCCATCCCGCCGGCCCTTGAATCGTAAGGGCCTCGCTATATAGTGATGACGTGTTGATTTCTATCACCGGCCATTAAGGCACACGACCAACCCCGATCGAGATAACCTCGACCGCCACGTGCTCATTGTTGTTCGAAGCTTGGTGGAACCCCGGACGATGACGCATCTGGAAGACCTCTCCGGGGGACGCGGGAGTGACGCCCGAGGGAATGATGGAGTTGGTGGGCGAGGAGGATGAAAAGAGACGAAGATTCTTTTGTTTTCTCCCAAGGCGCACATTGGGTTCCACTTTCTCGTCTCTCGCGTTTTCTGCGAGAGCGTTCATTGTGTTTCGGGTTTCGTTTTTTTTTTTTTTTTTTTTTCGTCGTCGAGTGAAAGTTGTAATTTAGAAGTCGACTAACGTTTTTTGTATGGAGGGAAAGTGTCATTAAAAAAAAAAAAAATTTTTTTTTCGAGTTATGATGAATGTCGGTTTTTTTTTTTTTTTTTTTTTTTTTTTTTTTTTTGGGAGGAGAGAAAAAAATGAGTGACGATGAGGGGAAAATGGGGAGATGAAAAAAAAGTTTGGGGGAAGATTTAAATTTGAATTTAAATTATTATGTTTTTGTCTTTAGTGACATATTTAACGAGACGTGTTCGGATTGAAATGTCTCGCCCACACTCACCTTCTTCCTCACGAGAAAATTTTGTTCCGTACCTGAAAAACAAAGGAAAAAAAATTGTGTGACATGAATGGAATAAGTGTATGGTTGAAGCAGTCACACACACACTTTCTTTTCCTCTCCTCTGCGTTACGACAACACGGTTGGCATTGTGCCCAAGGATTAACCTCCTCGAAACAATTTTAAAGGCGAACTTCAAAAACGAGCAAAGAGGATTTAGATTTAAAAAGCAACAGGAACAAAAATTTGTTTTCGACCTTTTTTTTAAAAAAAACAATTTTTGAGCGTGGTGATATTTTATATAATAAATATGACGAAGTCAGTTGAATTCTGGGATAACAACCAGCCGGGCAAATAGTGATTGATGGTGTGTTTAGCGCGGAGTTCGCTTAGAGTCTTTTGCAGCGGCTCTCGTGTCATGTTCAACTTTCTTCCAACGTCCCATGTGCTCATCCCTTTTTATTTTTTCCTTATTTTATTTCGTCCCTTCGACTTCTCCTTTATTTCATCATTTTGTCTCCTCCTCGCTCGTTTTCTCTCTCTCGTCTCAGTCGCAGCTGCAACGGCAGAAAAACGTTTAAACGAATCGATTGTGAGACTTTTCTTCTTCAGCTCTACTTTTATTCGGAATTTTTTTTTTTTTTTTTTTACGTATACAAAAGAATATTTAAAAAAAAAAATTTTTGCTTTTGTCCTTTGCGTATTGTGTAAATAATAGAATTATTATTTATCCTTGTCAAATTTCGCCTGCAAAAGAAAGGCAAAACACAAGTTCCCGATATGCAAAACCCTCCGGGTTTAAGATGCGGAGTTTGGGTTTCCATGACGACGACTGAGATAATGACGTAAACAAGGTGACGTGATGACGTTGGTCGTGATGTAAATTATCAGCATTTATTTTTGTAAGTCGTTTTCGCGTTTTATGAGTGAGCAATGCCCGTTCGAGGAATTTTTGTATTTTTTCTTGTTTCCTTCTTCGGTTTGAGAATGACCTCTTCTTCTTCTTCTTAGTCGGTAGATGCGTAATTAGCGCGCATCGTTGTTGCGAGGGGATTTAAAGCGACGCTCGCTATGAGAAGATCAGCTTGACTGGCTTACATGAGTGACTTTGTAAGAGTTGTTGTCGGTGTTGATGTTGTTTTCAACATGAAAGGGTGAAGAAACGAGAGTGTACTTTTGTCTCGGGTGCGGATTAGAGGAGATTAAAGTCGCTTTAATCTGTTATCTAAGTGTTTGGGCTCTAAGTAATTGGTTTCGCATTCTCAGTTTTCTAGTGTGATTTTGAGATGATACAATATAAAATCAAGATAAAATAAATAAAATTTTTTTTTTACCCCCTTAAAATTTTAAAAATTTAAAAATTTGGGTTAAATTCAATGCACGGTGGTTGTCGTCAAAAGTCATTAAAAGTTTTAAGGTAAAGTTTAAAAGGATTGTATGAACTTAAAGTTGGCGTATAATTAAAATTTAATTTTCTCTTGTCAGGAAATTTAATTTTGTCAGTAGTGTATTGCGTTCTACGAGTACATAACTCTTCAACATACTTATTTTACAACTAATAGAATAAAGCGAATGTATTAAATATCATCTTTTTTTAATCAACATATTTTTGAAGATTTTTAGGTAGCGTGGTTAAAGGTAAAGTATTAGTTTCATTTTATTTTAGTGTTGTACTTTAGTTTTTGGATAAAGATCAGGGTTTTCTATGTTAGCTAGCGAGACTTTCTTTTCTTCGTCTTCTTCTTCTTCTTTCCATCTTAATTGCATGCTCCCCTTGATTCTTCGGTAATAAGGCTCTTTAATTTCATCCATTAGACGGGAGAAGGAAAGCGCAGATATCTCTCTGCTGGTGGTCAGTTATTGTACCAGCAAGTACGAAATGAATGAGGTTTCTTAGAAAAGAAACGAAGACGGAGGAAGAGGGAAAAAATGGGATACAGTGACCGCAGTGGGGAAGGGAGGGATGTTATCTCGATATCTCTCTTTTCTTTCTGTGTCTCGTTCTTTTGCGGAGTCCGTGAGTTGGGTTCGGATGGTGGACGTGATGAAGAATTCTGTTTTATGTTTTATTTTATTTTGTACTGTAATTTTTGAGTTTGAAATTTGGTGAAAAGGCCAAAAATATAAAAAAATGACGTAATTTTTGGATTTGATGAAAAATGACGTAATTTTTGGATTTGATGAAAAATGACGTAATTTTTGGATTTGATGAAAAATGACGTAATTTTTGGATTTGATGAAAAATGACGTAATTTTTGGCTTTGATGAAAAATGACGTAATTTTTGGCTTTTTGGATTTGATTAAAATGATGTCATCAAATTGGATTTTTGGATTTGATGAAAAATGACGTCTTTTTTCGATTTTTGGATTTTTGGGTTTTTGGATTTGGTGAAAAATGACGTCATTTTAGGGTTTTTGGATTTGGTGAAAAATGACGTCTTTTTTGGATTTGGTGAAAAATGACGTCTTTTTTGGATTTGGTGAAAAATGACTTCAGTTTTGAATTTTGGGATTTTTGGATTTGGTGAAAAATGACGTCATTTTTAGATTTTAGGGGCTTGATGACAAAATGACGTCGTTAAATTAGTCGGATGAAAAACTGATAATTTTTGTATTTTTTTTAAGAGGGTGATGGAGGTTTTATTTGGTTTAGGCATCGATCGGTTATTGTTTGTAATGTGATATTGGATGTACCTCTTTATACGTCTTTATACAATTATCTTTTAATCTCCATTTCCGTGTCACTGGAATTTGACAGACGTAAAGATGAAATTTTTTACTGATGCGATTTTTACAGACGAGTGGAATGTAAATATAAAACGAAGACGGGGAAATGTTGGAAGAGGAGAAGATTATTTTTAAATTAATGAATAATTAATGAGGGTTAATACAATAATTTCCTATTTTTTTTACTCCACAAAGTTGATGGCAACGAAGTCTGCAGGCACCGTGCAAAACGAACGCGCGTCTGTCACGCAAAGATTGTCGCTTAAAAAATTAAAATAAGTTGAAATTTCGAAATCAGAAACTTTAATGATATTTTTCTCTCTTTGGATTTAATTATTCCGACTTTAGTTTGATTTTCGATTTAATTTTTTTTTTTTTTACCTCCGATCACCAAAATTCAAAAAAACGACGTCATACATCTTAGGATTACGTAATGGAAATTTTCCACTCGAAATCGAGGTAAAAGTATAAATTTAAGATTAGAAAAAGAATTTTCTAAGTGTCGAAAATTGAAGAAAAATGGTTTTGAGCAACGAACGATGTTTGCTACACAATTAGATTTTAAACCGAATTAGATTTTTCATCCGAGCTGAAGATGTTGAAGTTTGTTGCTCCTAATTACCATTCAATTATCAAATATTATATTACGTTGTGCAACGCGATTAAATCGCGAAGGTGGGAGAAGAATAATTGGTCGACTCTTTTGCTTTTGTGATTTTGCGTCTAAGGTGCACTGAGCTCGTCGTACACCTGAGGCGAGTCGACTGAGCCCGTCTCTCTTCCACCTGTCATAATTACATCTTGCCAATCCATCTGCTGGGATTTTCAGCTCAACGCCGTTGCTATGGAAATAGTCCCGATGGCGATAACGGAAGCCATCTTTCTCACTAGCTCACTCTGTTATCTCATTTGGACGTAAAATTTGAGTCCACTAAACTGCGAACTGCGAGATATTTATCCCCTCGAGTTTTGACTTTTTTGGGGGTAAAAATCATTTTAGGAAATATTTTTCTATCTCGAGAGAGGTAACTTATTTTAGTGGGAGGAAATCAAACGTTGATGAGAAAAATAAAACGATTTTTCGAGGTTTGTAGTTTTAGTTGGATCGTAGTTGTCGCTGAGACGCGTGCACTTTTATCGTATTTTCCTCTCGTCTTCTTCGCTATCGTCGAAGAGAAGCAAGAAAATCGATCAAATTACTGTTGCACTAATGGTGTGTGTGGTTGTAGACGAGGGTTTTCTACCGATAACCACTGACGCATTGGCAGTCGAAGGGACATCAAAATCATCATCATCTTGTTTTGTGCGTTTTGTGATCCGCACATTTATTTTTGTTTATTTTGTGTGGATTTTTGTCAACCAATAAAAAATCTATTTAAATGTGTATAAATCGTAAACTGGAAAGTTAAATAAATTTTTTTTCTTCTTATTTTTCAGTTAATCGAGGATCTAGTTAAGCAGCGAGATAATCTCCTCGAAGGTAAGTTGATTTTATTTTGTAACTTTGATGTCGAGGTTTTTTAATGAGGAGAAAAGCTGTTTTTCGAAGTGGATTATTATTTACTTTATTGGTTTTAAAAGATGGTTTAATTAATTTGAGTGGTGTATAAAGTTAACGGGTGGTTATCGACGTCGTTAAACGAGTTTGTTTTATTTTGTCGCTTTGTTGATTTTCGTGATTGGTTTCGATAAGACAAAATATACAACTGATTATTTGTTTTGTTTCGAGTTTAGATGGTGTTCTCTCTCGTTCCACTTTTCTGCGCCTGCGCGCGAGTCACTTTGTGCAAATATTTGACTTTGAAGTCGCGCTTTAATAGTAATAGAATGGCGGATTGGTTTGTACAAAGCATAACCCTCTTTACTCCTTTAAAACTCTTTGTAATCCGACGTTACGTGTCCATTCATATATAATTCAACACGCGTCTATTTTTACGTGAACAGAACAAGACTCCAACACTCACTTTTTTTTCCAAGTTCCAAAACACCTTTAAATAATTCCTGTATATCGAAAACAAGATGGTTGGTTCTTCTTCTTCGTCTTTTTATTTTCTTTTCTTTTCAGTGTGTTTTTTCTCGTTTCACGGATGTTGTTTGTTTCCCCTTCTTTTTAACACCCTATTGGCCTCTTTGCTGGTGCGAATTGACTCCAGCAATGATATGCGTCTTTGTGTGACCAGGGAAGAAATTCGTCGTGTTCACTCCATCGTGGCCTTCTATAGCACCTCGGGGTCGTAGACGCATTAAAGTTTCATCAGTGACCGTGCGGGCGGCTGCTTCTTGCCACCCTCAAGGCGAAACGTGCGATCCATCACCGGGGGGCACTGAGAAAAGAAGGGAGTCGTATATACTCAACGTAGTCTCTAATTCGCGTTTCGCAATGAGACTCATCTCTCTCTCTCTTTCTTTCTCTCTCACACGTACACAAAACTAGAATTGATACAAATGATCGGAGGAAGGTGAGTTTAGTGGAGACTGGGCAATTGGCGCCCCGGGAATGAAACTAGCGTTTCTTGTATGTATTGGTCCGTCGAATTGAGGTTAATTAAAGGTAGAAGTTGGGGGTAATGGGTTTTGTCAGTTTGGTGATATTTATTGGGATTTTGGGTGATGGATTAAGTGGGAAAACTTGTTGGATGTTTTGGTGTTTGGTGATTTGGATAATAAATATTTTTGATGTTGGAAAAAGACGAAGAGTTTGTTGTTGGAGAAAAATCGAAAATTAATTTTAGATTTGGCGAAGTAGATTTTATGTTTTGGATGGGGAAACGAAGAAGTCGTTATCTCTTGAATTGTATTTCCTCTGACGTTGTTTTAATGCAACATTCCAATTGCATACTCAACACTCCCCCTCGTGCTCTGTCATCGTTTCATTTCTTTTTTATTATTGGATGGGAAATTACACGTGATTGCCATGGAAACATTGCCAACCGTCTATTCATTAAAGGGGCGGCTGGGCTTGGTTGGGTCTCGACGGTAGGGGATGGGAAAGGGGAGTTGGGGGTATTCAGTGCATTGGTGATTAGGTCGACGTCAGTGGACGAAGTAACTCGACTCGGAATAACGACTCGTTTAATTACTCCGGTATATTATTATCGGGATAGGAAAGACAAGGTTCCAATTGCGAAAACGATGAATAAAGCAGCAGGTGTACTTGGTAGGATATCCGGAAAATTTATCGCAAATAATTCACCGTCTAGAATTCACCGCGAAACAGTTCATAGCATTAATAGTTCATCGCACAACAATTCATCGCAAGACAAATGTGCCGTACAACAATCCATCGGTGAATTGATGTACGGCGAATAAGTCTTCTGATGAATTGTTGTGCGGTGAACTTTTTTGCGGTGAATTGTTGTACGGCGAATAAGTCTTCTGATGAATTGTTGTGTGGTGAATTGTTGTACGGCGAATACGTCTTCTGATGAATTGTTGTGCGGTGAATTGTTGTACGGCGAATACGTCTTCTGATGAATTGTTTGTGCGGTGAATTTCTCGCGGTGAATTTTCATGTAGTAATTTTCTTACAAATTAGATACCAGTTTTTTATTATTTTATTTATTTATTTTTAGTCTCGTTTTTTTTTTTTTATGGAGCATTTTTGTGTTGAATTGCGTTCTCGCGTTACTTCATTTTTATTTTATTTTATCGTCGGTGAATTGTCAGGTGATATTTTTTGGGTAGGTATATCAGTCATCGAAATAGTGGAATCAATTGCGTTGTGAAATCCATTTTCCCCACGTTTATTTCTTTGTCCCGTATTGTGCCAAATGTATTATGATGCGCTGTTTGCGTGTTCGCAGTTGTTAGACAGGGGAGCACTTTATCTTTGCCCTCATTTTTTTTTGTTTCTCTTCTTCCTTTTCTCTCTCAATAAAATCGTTTTTTCTCTTCTTTTTCTCTCCTTTTTTCTCTTTTTTTTCTCCTTGGCACGCGAATTTCCTTCGCGTTGATGATGGAATGATGCTCTGCAGCGCCGTCTAGGAATTTTTTCTCTTCAAATTTTGTATTTTTTTTTACAAGGTATTAAGCCAGCTCAAATATTTAATACCTAAATATTTTTTTCGTGCAAGAAAATATTTTCAGAAACAAAATTTTTTCATCCGCTTCGAGTTTGTTGTTTGTCGATCAAATTAAACTCTGGGTTTAAAATATAAAAATTATTAATAAAATATAAAGTAAAGTTGGTTATTGACTATTTTCCATTTTTTTTCATCAGTTTATTCAAGCTTCCCCTTTGCGATGCCAATTTTAATCGGTTTACGATGAGGTTGTTATTTTTTCCTCCCACGGAGCAAAAGCGGGAAGGGAGTTTGGTGTTGTAATAACATGAAATTCCCCGTGTGTTCTCCCAGCTCGGAGGTCTGTGTGTGTAGTGAAGTAAATGAGATTTTATATTGAGTCAGTGAGCTATATTAAAATTGCAATGGCGAATGACTATTGACTCGAAGAGCGAACCGAAGATGGCGCAATGCTATCTCTCGGTGAGATGAACGCGCGGCCCCCTCGTTTTATGGTCGCCTGTGGCTTGCGCGTTGAACGAGAGGAGTATACTTTGCAAGCGAGGGAGAGGGAATGTTTATTGGTTAGGGCGACAAATCCCTTCTTTTCCCTCAGCGTGTTATAACACTTGTATACCGAAGAGTCGGTTGCGGTCGACGGTGCAAATCCCTGCACAACGCCACGTCACACGCAAAGCTCACGCAGCACTTGTCGCACTTGGGCACAGAGTATGAAACAACATTTAAATATATCGAGTTTGTCGTGAGCGCTTGCGCGTGCGTATGTATGTGTGTGTGTGTGTGTGTGTGCCTCATTTAAAAACAATTCAATTATTTCTCTTTTCCTCCCATCTCGCCGCGTGGAGGAACATGTGGAAAAGGCGAATGGAAATTAGGAAATTATTGCTACTGCCATTGCCGCGCGTTGGTTTTGGGATGTTTGGTCTCTGCATGAACGCGTCGATGCAACGATGTGCGCCCAGCTAAGAAAAGTTACTTTCTAACACTGCTTTCTTCATTCACCCGACAAAACGTAAAGACACAGTCACCTGTGAAAAAACGGAAAAGTTAGATAAAGCTTTTTCCGTGGAATTGTGGATTTTTTTTCCCCCCAAAAAAAATTCCGCGATTAAAGCTGAAATTTTGATAAAAATAACCGTTACGTGAAAATTCATCCAAACAATTCACCGCAAAAAAGTTTACCGTACAACAATTCACCGCAAAAAAGTTCACCGTACAACAATTCATCGCAAAAAATTTCACCGTACAACAATTCACCGCAAAAAAGTTCACCGTACAACAATTCACCGCAAAAAAGTTCACCGTACAACAATTCACCGCAAAAAAGTTCACCGTGCAACAATTCACCGCAAGACAAATTCGCCACGCAACAATTCACCGCAAGACAAATTCGCCACGCAACAATTCACCGCAAGACAAATTCGCCGCGCAACAATGAATTGTTGTACGGTGAATTGTTGTGCTATGAACTGTTTCGCGGTGAATTGTTTGCGATGAATTTTCCGGATAGCAAAAAGTAACAAAAATAAAAATAATTTTCATATTTTTTAAAGTGTTTTGTGTTTAGTAAACATCGTGTCTGAAGAAAATGAATCGAGGACTCATCTAGATTCAAACCGCATCTTGTACATAATATAAACCAGGTTTTCTCCTCGCTCAGTACAGTAATTGGGGGATAAGGTTGTATACACACGTGAAATCAGTAGGCTATTGTGTATATATACAGTAGTTGGCGCGCGCAGTGGGGTGTTAGTCATCAAGAAAGGATCACGGGATAAATATGAATGTGTATGTTATGACGTGCAACTGCAAATTTGAATAGGTGTAACGTAGACTGCTCGCTGTTTCATCATATACAAGACCCGGTAAAGGTCGTCTAGAGTGTAGCAAAGATCGAAGATTGGAGTATGGAGTAAAATGCGAGGGGAGCCTTCGGGGTTGGGAAGTGAAGAGCGCGCGATCGATGTCCATCATGTGTGTAGAGTAGTGTTTACACCGAAGACGTGAAGGGGAAATCTGCAAATCTTCAATGAAACGCTACTTGGGTTTGGTTAAAGTATTTTTGAGCAGTTTAATTTTTAATGACAAAATGTTGTTCCGTACGTTATTTACGAATCTTTAACTGGGTGAATATTGCACATTTCCACCGTTCGGTTATGTTATTAGTGAGTTGCGAGTGTTTTTAGGATAATTACTTCGTCTTCTTCTATTACACAATGTTTTTTCCTGTCTTCTCCTCCTCTCTTCTTCCGTCCTCCATCTGTTCTTACGGATCAAGTGGGCTCAAGTAAAGAACCTGCGAAAGGAAACATCTTTTAACGGTGATGTTTTCTTAAAACACTTTGAAAAATGTTCGTTTAACGACATTAAAAAATGTTTTCGAAAGAGAGCTTTTTGAGCAAAGTGGTTATACTTATTTTTTGTTATTGACCCCTCGACTACGTGTTTTTTAAAGAGTATATATATATACAAGTACGTAACGAGTTGAATTTACGATGTTTGCTCGACGCGTGTTTTGTCGGTGTAGTGAGGGTTTGTGTGTGCGCAGTGTCGAAGGCAAAAAGTCTATTACAACGTCGTTAGGGCACGCTTCGTGGCACGGAATAGTTAAACAGGCGAGAGTTGACGGCTGAGAGGAGGAGGTTGCCACCAATAAATGCAAGATGCTATTTTTCTCTTTTTTGGGTGGCAAGGTCCTCGGTAGGTGGCGGGCTACATTCATCATGACCTACTATCCGGGTCCGATATAAACCGCGGTTCTCATTCCTCTTAGCGCAAAATGACGTTATGTTTTGTGTGAAATATTTAGCGGAATGTGAGGGAAGGAGAAACCTGGTCAAATTACCTGCGATCCATTAAGGGGTTTTAAAAGTATTCTAGTCTCGTTTTCAATGCGCCACACGTGGCGAGAAGTCGCAAAGAAAATGTGTAGGAAACATTATCACTTTGCAAAATGGAAGTGTTTTTTTTTTTCTATTTTGAGGAATTTTTTATTGCATGCGCTGTTTTAACAATTTGTGAGAAACGTCTTACGTAACGTGCCCTATAAAATCTGCTGGAGTAACGCGGTATTTATTTTTCTTAAAGGGGGGAATTGAAAAAGGGGCTTCTTCAATAGATGGTATATAGACACGAGTTAAGTACAATTTTGCTATCTTACGTTACGTAGGTGTTCGGTTTTAATACGAAGCAAGCGTCGTACGTGCTTCGCTAACTCGGTGGAATGTGGAACGTTGTATTTGCGTGTAACGGGGGAGAAAATGAAGAGAGGGGAGGAAAAGGAGGGAAAATACGATTTAAGTTGTTTGTTTGGTTGGTAAATAAGTGAAGAATTTGCTTAATATGTCATCATCATCACTAGAGGTAGAAACGAGAAGGTGTTCATAAGTCATGTTGAAACTGTGTTTGCTGTTGCATTCCGCGGATACCTTAGTTGTCAGTTTGGCTGCGGGTGATTTTCTCCTTATCGTGTTATACGAAAGGCCAGGTCGACCCTTATTAATAAGCTGAAAGTTTTAGGCTAGATTTTATTTTATTTTATTTTCTCTCGTTTAATTTTGCGTGATTTGCGGGCGTTTTCGTGGAAACCACGATTTTTCTCGTCGATTTCGTGTCGTATCGTTTTTCTCTTTCGCTGTTGAAGGCGAAGAAAGCACAAAGGGAATTATTCGGAAAATGGGCGAAGAGAAGCGGTGTGGAATGGGAGGGAAAAAAAATGTTTTAAAGGAAAAGTATTGCTTTCTTTTTCTTGTTAAACAAAACGAGAAAAAATACAAATCTCGTCCGAATCCGATGGAACGTTATCTCGTCTGTTTCTTTTCACGCTCGTCTTGCGAGGTGTGAAGAGACTAGAAGTCAGTTTAATCTCGCAACGTCCGGCTTTAGAATTTCCGTTATAGATTACGAAATTCGGACGCCACTCGCCGCAATCGAAGTGTGTTTTGACGGTGAACAAAAACATTGTTTTTCAACCACTTCAAATTTTTGAACAACCGATTTGGACGGATATATTTATAGAGGAAAAAAAAGGTGGAAAAAATATAGAAAAGGATTTGTGTGTGACTGCTGGAATTACGCAGAATTTGCGACGCGCGAGTTAATCACAGCGGACGCCTCGAGCACGCCAGAGCTAGCTTGTCTGCAGGTCACGCGAATAGAAAGCTCCGCCCGATTGCGCTTTTCTTGCACGACACACGCAAAGAGAGGAGATGGGGATGGGGGAAGAGGGGGGTTTATTTATGTTGATGATGAACGATGATTAATCATTTTATTACGCCGCCGTCGTCATCTGATTAGGATAGTCGTAATTTAGTGCGGTTGAAGGGAAAAATTTTCGTGGTAGGGTGATAGAGCGCTGTTTGGTTTTTATTTTTATTATCTTTCGGTGTTTTTTTTTTTTTTTTTTTTTGGGGGGGGTAAGGTAGTATTTTTCTTCACCGCCGATCGGTCTCGTTTTTCGCTCGGCAGCGGCTGCGAAAACTCTCTTTTCTCGTGCGCTGGGAAAATGATGATCGATTCTATGAGTTGGAAGCCTCGCTCCGAATACACGCGTGTGGAAGAGTTGAGAATAGGAAACTGCGCATGTGCACGGATGCGGAGAGCGGGAGAAGCAGGGACAGAAGACTGCAAACCGGTGGCGCTCAAATCCCTGCATTTGCTGCGAGGAACGCGTCCGAGACAAGAGGCTTTTTGGCGGGGTTCATCGTCGCACCTGATCACTTATATTATGCTGCACGCATCAATCCATTCGTCGTCGGAGTTATAAACACCGTGATAAATAGGGAGCCATCTTCGGTTTTTCGCCGCTAAATCGTATACACGTCGTCCGTCGAATCCAGCCCTTGGAGCCGCGGTGGCGTGCGCTCGTGGGCCCCGCTGCTTGTGTGCTCGTCACCCTCGCAGCGATGACGGTGCATCGTTTGACCGCTTTGCTGCTCTGGATAATAACGAACTGGCCAACCGCATTGGCGACAGGTAAGACTGTCCCGCGACTACTTCGACACTGGATGTTGTTTTGTTTTTTGGGGGTTAGTGAAAGAGTGAGTGTGTGTTTAAGTGTGAAAAAGATTTTCACGTGCGTTGAGTCGAGTCCGCTTGATGCGGAGAATGACGTGTCATTGCCCTCGTGCTTTATACCTGTCGATCTATGACGAAGGTTAATTACACTTTTATCGCCCTGCAGCTGCCGCTCTTACACGCAAACACACGTAGGAATTGGTAACGGGGTAGGAGAGATGTTGAGACTTACTAATCACCTGGTGAAGATAGGGGGAAGGAAAAAGGGAAAACGGGAAAATTTTCAGAGCGAATGATTAACTGTTTGGCTGGTGGCGTCGAACGAACGCGGGGAGGAAGGAAATTCGTTGCGTGGGGCTTTAAAACGTTCGTTAATTTGCGTGATCGAATTTGTGCGCTTTTCTGTTGGTGATGGGAAGAGGGAAAAATTGTGCGTTCGTTTCGAGTGAGGGGTTGACCACTGGTCTAATCCAGTTCTCGTGGCTTGTGCCTTCGCCAGCTGTGTCCACCAATGTGGTTGTTCGTCGACCTTGATAGCCGCAGTAATAGTTCATCTTTAAGTTGTTTGCACAGTTATTTAATTCTTTTTGAATATTCATTTTATCGGGTTTGTTATTTACTGTATTTTTATTCTCTCGGTTCGGTTTGGTTTGGTATTGCAATTTGCAGCGACGATTGGTTTAAGTTAAGGGGAAGATCAATACGAGTTGATGTGGTGGTGGTGATTGCGTGGGGTTTAAGATGTGCTGCGTAATTTAACTTCAACGTTTGTTGAATTTTTTATAAACGTTTAGACACTTTACTAGAAACACCTTTTAAGCTTCAAACACTGGACTCCACTTAACAAACGTTATCAGCGTGTGAAGAGCGAGGGAGAAAACGAGAAGGATCACTCTTTGCTCTTAGCGAAATTAAGTTTCGCTTAATTGTAATCTTCAGTTTTCGGACTGAGATTTAGTCCCTAACTCAAAAGCTGTAAATCCACACTACTTCAATTTTTAAAATCTCGAGTGCGTAACCTTTAGCTAGAACTCGGACAGTACAAGAAAAATTCAATCTTGGTGGAACCATAGTTTGTTGTTGTTGTTAGCTCAGTTGGAATTTTGTAAAAGCCTTTTTTATTTTTCTATTCTATATTTTGTTTCCCTCTCTCTCTCTCTCCGACTCCCTTTTCCTCCCCCTTTCAATTCGTTGCTGTATGACATGGAGGCTGAGCTGTTAAGGCTGCGGCTATTGTGTAGTAAATATAGAGCAATAGTCTTTTACTCTGGACATTCTCGCAAATCCCTTGAATAGTTTACGATGCTTTTTGCTCGCTGCGGACTCGAGAGCAATTTTGCTTGCTTTTCATTATAGCGGAGTATCGTTACTCGAAGAGTGTAGTTTGGATGTCCCAGCTGTCAACTGGAGATTTAATTTCAGGAGTTGGTGTGAGTTCAGGGTACGTGTGAACATTTGTGAACTGACAAGTTTTCGTGTGATGTCCTATTTTAATAAGAAAGACAGTCGATGTTGGAAATTGGAGTCGAAGAAGGAAATTTTTTGGTTAGTCACGAAGTTTGGTGTTAAGAGTATTGTCGACTTATTTTGAATTTTTAAAATCGAGAGTTCACCTGTTTTGTAATTACCGGTGTTTAAATTATGTGATGAATGGGATTAGTATGTCGGTTTATTGCATGATTTTTAAAGTGGAAAAATTTTGATTTTGATTGTTTCTCGTCGGTTCTCGTTTTTTTCTCGTAGCTCGAGATTTGAAACAAAATTTTTGTGAGAATTGCGAGTAATTTTTAAAAGCGAGAAAACAAAGTTTGAAAAATTTTGATTTTATTGTTTCTCGAAATTTCCCGTTTTTATCTCGTAGCTCGAGATTTGATACAAATTTTTGTGAAAGTTGAGAGCGTAATTTTTAAAAGCGAGAGAAAAATTTTGATTTTATTGTTTCTTGTCGGTTCTCGTTTTTATCTCGTAGCTCGAGATTTAATACAAATTTTTGTGACAGTTGAGAGTAATTTTTAAAACCGATAAAACAAAGTTTGAAAAATTTTAATTTTGATTGTTTCTCGTCATTTTCTCGTTTTTATCTCGTAGCTCGAGATTTGATACAAATTTTTCTGAAAGTTGAGAGTAATTTTTAAAACCGAGAAAACAAAGTTCATACTATTTTTACTGCGGGGAAAACTTGTAGGTCGAAAATACCCAAAGTGAATTGCGTTGGGTTGTGGTCTGGAGATGAAAAGATGAAGGGCGGGGATGTGGTGGTTTTGGTTGTGGTGGTGCATATGAGTGGCCCTGTGCCTACGCTGGAGCATGTGACCTGCTGTAAACACGGTGGAGGTTGGTGATCAGAAGTATACTAACATAATTTCCTCGAGCAAGGGTCTCATGGTCATTGATTGCGCGCGCGCGCGCGCAAGAGAGAAAGAGACGGCGAAACGCTTATCAAGGTTCGCGCACGGCAGAACCACCGAGTGACGACACCCTCCTCCCTCGCTTTACCCTCGGTGCAGACGCGCTGGAATTCTTAAATGCATCGTCGTGTGCAACTGGAATGACTCGGCAGCGCTCGACGCTGTCGAATTTCATGCACCGCTGAGAAACGCCCGTCGCATTTATCAGTGACCTGCAACGGAGGCCAAGTGCAATTTGCAATTGAATATTATTTCTTTGTAATTGAATCGAATTCGTACCACAACTCGAGCGAAAAATCAACCGCAGCTTTACCTCTCCACTCGGCGGCGGGAGAGAACGATATCGCACGACGTAATTACGTTAATGCGCAAAAAATTTTTATTGAGTAAAAATTGCGACATCACGTTTTTAACCTTCTCCCCACACATAATCGAATCTTATTGATTGAGTAAGAAGAAAACTACGGGAATATACTGTAAGCAGTTCGTGTTTATCTATATCTGTAAAAGCTCACTCGCAATCCCCTTCTCGTTTCATTGGCTCAGTTTCTTCTGTATTTGGACCGATTCCAAACCAAACAAACAATAAACGGGCAACTCTCGTTTTCCTCTCGCGGCCCCCGCCCTTGCCCTCGTCCTCCGCCTGTCCCACTGGGATAACCCTACCTTTTTTACCCATCAACACCCCCTTCTTCATCCTCCATGTCTTTGCTTTACTTAGTGTGTTTGTGACTCCACGTGGAGGTCAGCGAGCGAGACGAGTTGATTTGCAAGAGGAGAAGTTTTTCGATTTTTGGTTCGGTGAAAAAGAGTCTTGAAAAGCAATTGGGTTTTTTTTTGTTTTTAAGGTGGAGGTGGAAGGGTGGGAGGGGTGGGGAAGGGAGGGGAGGGGGGAAATGATTTTTCGTAAGGTTTTCATTTTTGGTGATGTCGGTTTTAAGGAATCCCTGGAGGGATGAAAATCTTTAAAATATTGAGTCTGTCGTTGCCACTCGACGACCTTTTTAAAATTTTAAACGTAACCTCGTTTTGACCTGGTTGATAGTTTTAAGGTAATTTAAAGGTGAAGAAAAAATTTTATCGTGGTTGTTGGGAGAAAAAAAAAAATTTTTTTTTTTCGTGAAAAATGTCGTGTATAATTAAAAAAAATGAAAATTAAGTGTGCTTAAAAATTTATGAATTTTAACATTTAAAAAAAAAATTTAACGGAAAATTTAGCGCAAAATAGCAAAAAAAATAAAAAATTTCAAAATTGAAAATTGAAAATTAAATTTTTTTATTTTTCGTCACGTAAAAGCAAATAAAAATTTTTTAAAGGCAGCTTCAAGTTCAATAACCCGAGTTGAGTAAACATCCATTTTATACTCCTTTTTTCCGCGGTGGTTCAACCATCTTTTGTGTTTTCCCCGTAAGGCTTTTTCAAGTGTTCGTATACACGTCGAAGTTTTATAAAACTCGTCTTGTATACCGGTCCCTTTTCTTTCAATCACTCGCGCCCCCATCTTCTGCTGGTGTGACTCACTCCCTCCCTCGCGAATCAATCAGACACGTGGCTTGAAGCAACAAGCTTCGTCCACAACAACTTTCAATCCAATTTTTGAAGACGTTTCGACTGCCTTCAATATCGTGACCTGTTTTTCAATGATGACGTAAAATAAAATAAAAATATCATAAAAGCAAAACTGCGTTTTTTCTTCATTGAAGATTTTTTACTATGTTTTGTAGTATTTAGTGGTAAGTTTTAGGTTTTACGTCACGAAATTTTATTTAATAAGGATTTCCTCTCGTTGTTCGCGCATGCGGAGTTGAAGTTATCAACACCGCGCGTGAGGTGCAATGAAGAATTTCCCAAATGCGTTTGTTTATTTTGCGTCACGCAGATAACAACTTTGTAAATGAGTATGAAAAGGCTTTCTCTAAAGTGGATTCTCACGATACAACGCTAGCCTCACTGGAATTTTAATTTTTGCGTGCTCAAAACTGCGGAGAAAACGCGCGGTAATTTCGCGCGCAATGTTTTGACGTGAAAATTTAAAAATTTGTCTGACGAACGACCATTTTTATATTTTTCCCCCTCTTTTTATTTTACTTAATTTCTCGTTTAATATTTAAACGCGGTTTATATTTTTATATGTTTAAACTGCAAGTTTGCACGTTTGGCGTAATTACGTCTGACGCAAATTTTTGACGCATGACGTAAATGTAAATTTCGAGGTTGTTGGTAAATGAAAATATTTTGTGGATAATTGAAATTGGAGATGTTTTTCTTGTTTCACACAAAGTTTTCCGGTTTCTAATCAAGAGAAAAGGGTTCTTTTTTTGGGTGGAGGAAAATGAAGAGCGAAATTTAATTTGATGACAGGTTAAGCCTTTTTTATATACTGTACGTCCATTGGAAAGTAATTGAAATGAGTTGAGTTTGAATTGAATTGAATTTAAAATGCAGGTTAGGGGACGGTGTAGTTTGAGTAAAGTGATTTTAAATGTGATTAGGAAAATTTTTTCTGGATAACTTGGTTTTGTGTTAAAAAAAGATTGAAAGATTGGATGTGAAAAATAAAATAACATCGTTGTTGGAAAATTAAAATTCGGAATGCAAAATTGATTTATTTTTAAAATATTAATTTTAATTTTAATATTCGAAAATCAAAATGAGAAATAAAATTGATATTCGATATTCGGTATTTGCATAGACGGAAATTGTAAATGGAACGTGAAACGGGTCGTGATTCGATTACGTTCAAATTTTTATCGTACATAATGCATACATCAGTCCGCCATTGTTTGTACGTCACGTCCGATTTTCCCGTCGCTATCTCCACGTCCTTTCTGGCGCTTAAGATTTTGACAGGCACGGCCTCTTCGCTTCGGGCCACGGAAGCAATTACATTGTCAAATCAAGCGACGCTGAAGAAGTTGGCGCAAGATCGAGCGACAATTTAGTCCGCACGCATGCGCATTGCGATATGCACGCGTTTCTCGTTGATTCTTTTCTACACGTATACTGTAATATAAATATAATATTTTTTTAATGTTTTACGCGGTATTTTTCTAAGGTCTTCTTCCACGTGTTGCCACTTGGTGGCGCTCGTCAGGCGTGTAAAACGAACCCGAAGCGTCGAGTTGACGCCGAGTTGAACAGAGAGGATTATGGGAAATTATTTTATTGGAGATTTGCTCAGTCCGGATTTTCGAATATTCCGGATACTCAGACGATAATTTTAATGTTTTAAATTTAACGAAAAATTTTGACGAAAGTCCGGTTTATCGAGTTGTCCACCCGAAAATCCGGACTTTTTTGAAAACTCAAGTAGTCCGGATTTTTGGACTTTTTACTACATTTTGTAGATTTTCGAATATTCCGGATTCTCAGACAGTAATTTTAATGTTTTAAATTTAACGAAAAATTTTGATAAAAGTCCGGTTTATCGGGTTGTCCACCCGAAAATCCGAACTTTTTTGAAAACTCAAGTAGTCCGGATTTTTGGACTTTTACTACATTTTGTAGATTTTCGAATATTCCGGATTCTCAGACAGTAATTTTAATGTTTAAATTTAACGAAAAATTTTGACGAAAGTCCGGTTTATCGAGTTATTCACCCGAAAATTCGGACTTTTTTGAAAACTCAAGTAATTCGGATTTTTGGACTTTTACTACATTTCGTAGATTTTTCAAATCGAGGGGATTAAAATTAATGGAGTTTGGTTTCGGAGTTGTAATTTATATAGCTGTGGATTTGAAGAAACGTAACGAAATTGATCGTAAAATACGTCATGACGGGGCAATTAATTCATTCCTCGCAAATTTAAATTGATCCTTCATTTGCGCTGTTTGATATAATTACGCGCGTGTGAGTGAGTGTAATTATGTTTGTGTATTTTGGGGCGGTTCAATATGTCGCCAATTCATTTTCGTAGCCTCGTGCTTGAGCTGATGATGATGATGGAAATGATTCTAAAATGCAGCGAAGCAGCTGCTCGTGGCTACGGATGAATTGTTTTTAGCGCGCCACCAGTTTTCGCTCGCGTTGCCACGTGGGCTTCAATGCTCTCTCATTGCTTCTAATGAGAAATCAAAAACTAAACGGCTGCGCGTCATATTCAAAACGACGCTCCAATAAAAGAAAGCTTCACTTCATCGCAGCAGTCGCTTTGTTTTCCTATAAATGCAAAATGGAATTAATTAAAACGATGGGTGATTGGAATAAGAGTAAGACAACCTTTTATTCTAAGGTTCCAGATGGAAAAGACAACGGCGCTTGTACTTGTAGCGCCGTTTAGTTTAGGACTGTAATGCAATGTGATCTCCAAATCTAATTTAAATTGTTGAGACCAAAGTGATTCGTTTAGAGATTTAGGAGAAAGTCTCTCTCTCTCTCTCTCTGTGTAAAATCGCAGTGTATTAATGCAATCTCGGTCGGCGAATAAAAGTCACGGTGAAACATTGTACAATATTGATCGTTGTTCCCGCTTCAATATGCAATTTGAATTGAGCTCTTCGTGAGAGAGAGGGAGTAAGGGAAATCAAGCTTGTCGCCAACCACTGCAACAAATTTCATCGCGCAATGATCGGTTTCTTTTTTTTTTTAACTTCATTTTCTCGTTTTTTAATAAACTTCATATACTGAAAACTTTATTGCTTTTTAAACCACTGGACGAAGAAAAAACTTACAGAAAATTTTTTTTTTAAACGAAGCTTGTTTCGTTCGATGGCAGCCATTTATTTACCCCTCGTTTCGTTTTTAACGGGAGAAGAAAACTCTTTTCTTATTTCTTCCTACACAATAAATGTCTTGGGTGTTCATTAATCGCGACCACACCCATCGGTGACGTTTGACAGTTTCCTCTTCTGTCTCGGTTTTGTCGTGGGTCACTAATGTGGAGTAAGAGGGGGAAGGAAAGATAAGTGCAGACGGTTCGTCTGTTTGAGACGTGCAAGGTGGTCATTAGAGGAAGTACCCTTTTTTTTCTCCCTCCTTCATTTTCTTTGTCCAATTAATTCGACGGAGCAGCTGTGCTTTGGGAGCAACAGGAGAGAGAGAGGAAAGAAAGTAATCAGTCTGTTTAAAAGGAGTTTTAGTAGTACTACGAAGGTTTGCGACTTATGTCTAGCGTGACGAGATTCTTTTTACTCGCCAAACGACTTTAAACTGCTAGAAATGGCATAAAAAGAAATAGAAGACGAATGCCTGCTCGGAGCGGGCGAAGCGAAAACGAGGTCGTCGGAGTTTTGAGTAAAAAGAGGAAAATTTTAATGGGTTGATGACGTTGCTTAACTTTGGTGATCAGACGAGAACCAGTGTATTCAATATGGTATGGCCGTTCCCGAATACGTCACGGATACAAAGTTGTTAAGATTATTTACGACTGGTTGTCGATTTTACACTTTGGTTGTTGGGAGTTAAATGAGGAGTGATTTCACCCTTTGGGTGTCATTCAGCGTTGGCGGAGAAATGGAAACCTCGGTGGCCATTAAAAGACGCGCTCGGATTGTGCAGCTGCTTTTCGATGGTCACGGACGCGGAGGAGATGTCAACACGAAGTGACGCGAAACGTGACAGATTGATGGACTCGAGACGCGCGATTCGTAAAAGACGAAAAATTGAAGACGGGTGGCTATTGGTTTTATTTTTGTTCTACGACCGAGAGCACTTTTCAAAATTCGGTTAAAGGGGATGGGGGTAAAAATAATATCAAGACGTATTGAGTTTTTGTTGCAATCGAATTGATGGATCGAGGATTTACGAGGATGAACTACCACACTTCCATCATCGTCTTTACTCAATTGAACGCGCATGCGCGATACGTTGACCCTTGCTCGTCAGTCGAGGCTCGTTAATGAGTGCATTCGATGGACGTGTAATCTGAGTGACCAGTCTATCTCACTCTTTCTTTCTTTCTCTCGAACATTATCCGCTTTGATCAAAATTAATCGACCTGTTATTTTTCTTCTTCGTCTTCGTGTTGCAATCAATACGTCACGGAGAGATTACGTCGCATTCTTTATGACATTGATTATTTTTGGGTTTTTGGAGATAAAATTATTTAGTCGTAAACCGAAGATGAATTTGCAAAAATGAGACGAAATAAAAATAGTTTTTGTTCGTTACCGCAAGGGGTGTTAGTGTGTTTTTATTAGATGAAGGATCGGAGATGATTATTAATGATGACGTTGTCAAATATATTGAAATCAATCTCCATTTATCAGTGCCACAAATCTTTTTTGTTGGAAGGACAAAGCGATTAAGAAGAGGAAAATGTAAGAGTGAAACTGACAAGATGCGTGAAGAAGAAGAAGAAAAAGAACATTTAGTCATTACGTAGTTAGTGAAGCAACGGTTGCTTAGCAACCGCGTTTGCACACGAACATAAAAATATATTAGTGGAGAAGTAAAGTCGTCTTCGTTCACACGCAACTGTAGTCACCTACGTTCATTGCGAATTGGATTTCGCTGAGATAAGACTGAATTTATGTTTGCGTTTTTTAGGGAGAAGAAGAATTATACGCAACACATCAACGCCACTTGCACCTTGTGAGGAGAGGAGAAGGAAAGATTTATTTGTAAAATCGATTAATCAGACGTCGTCTCCACTTGTGACCCTAGACTTATTGTAGAAGTGTTTAAATGGCGTATTCAGTCGTAAATGTAACATGCAACCTGCTTCAATTGAGTCTTGGTGGAAGAAGACGAAGGAAAAGTGGAACTTACGTAGAAATGACTGGTTTTTAAAAATAGGGGTTGGAGATGGAAACTGGGGGTAGTGGGAGGAATTTGTCATTTATTGAGAAAAACTTTTTTTGAGGTCCAATATTCAGTCAATTTTGGATGACAGATGACGGAAAGTTGAATTTAGCTGCTGTCGAAGTTGAAGATGAAAGCGTTTAACGGACTCGTATACAGTATGAGGTCTGTGTTCTTGTAGGGATTAAAGATGAAAAATGAGAATTTATTATTACTGAAATGAGGTTTTTCATTGGGGATTGGGATTTGTGAGTTGATGATGCGGCTTTGCCGAATGAAGTTTGGATATTTTTGACGTACATTTTTATATCAGAATATTTTGGAGATAGTCGTTTTTTGCGGTTGCGTGAGTAGTGGGTTGAAAATGTCAAGGGACTGTTTTGAGTTGTAGACTTGTAGTAGTAGAGGGACAGTAGTGATGGTCGTACGTGTGGCCAGATGTTCAACTTATAAAATTTAAAATAGCTCCTCTGACACCTCGAGCTAAAGCTGTCCAACCGCTATCTCCTATACGACTGGATATTATCACTAACTCGTAAAGTGCGCGCAAGTGTCCTGTTTACACTCTTTTCTGTGATCTTCCCTGACATTTTCTCGAGGTTTGAATTTGCGCGTTTCGTCGTGGTGTAGAAAAAAAAAGGCGTGAACTAGTTTGAAATATGAACGCGGTGTGTCAGTTTAAACGCAGTTTTCTTTCATTTGCGTTCTAACTACGTGCCTTCGGATAATTTTTATTCCATTCCGACTGAATAACCATTTTCACACTGACGGAGGCAGTTGTCATTACTCGGTTTATCCGCGTGGAAAAGATGGTCGCGCGCCTGCGGATGATGCAGCATCTTCATCTTTACGTGATTAGAAGCGAATACTCGAACGAGCTGCAATTATTACTCGGCAACTTATGTACAGAGTATCTTCTACGTTTCCGAGATGGATATTTTTCATTTCAAAACCGCTCGATCATTCTTTATTTTATTTTTGCGAATTTCGCTGAGACAGCTGCGAATTCTGCGACACAAAGAGAGAAATTGATTCTCGCGCGACGTCCGTTTTCTCTTTTCCTCCTCCCACCCTTGAGCACATCGTATTATCTTTCTGACAACAAATGCCTCATTTGCATCTAAACGTCTACCAAAATGGAAGAAAAGGACGAGTGGAGTGACTGCGCGCAGCCTGCGGTGACCCCAAGCTGCGCGTCGCACTCTGAATATTTTTCCGAGTGGGAGTTCATCTATAACGAATTGTTATTTAAATCCTTTTAACTCGCGACAAGATGAAGAGAATTTTATACGACTGAGTTTAAAGAATAAAAAAATAAATAAAATTTGTTGTTTTCGAAGTTCGATAAATCGAGTCGTTGATTAAGAACGTGTTGCAAACTGAGTTGGTTGCTGTAGTAACCGATTATCTGTTTCTATGGTGATGGTAGGATGTACTTTGCCATTTCCTCTGGATGCTGGGACTGCGAATGACGGGATTTCGGGTTTGTTTGTTTGTTTGTTTCTTCTTATTTTTATTTTTTGTCTTTATCCCGTCTTACGTCGCGCTATCTCTTGACGGGTGTCGGGAGCGAATCTTGTTGATAATGCTCGACGCGGATACCGATTATATCACCAACGGAGGAGAAGAAATCTCAGAGAGAGGACGAAAGAGGACGATCACTACTCTAAGAGAAGGGGAAGAGGAGGGATGAGGGGAGTGAAGAGCGCGCGCAGTATTTGGTGCGCAGTTGAAGCTTTGGCCAAATTGGCTCTGAGTCTGTTGGGAAATGGCCTATCAGCCTCAGTAATTAGGAAGGAAGAAAACTGCAAGTGAACTCACCTTCGCCGGGGAATCTTGCCTGCTTACTCCGCTGGTGTAATCACTTCAAGTCTTAGTGATTGATGGTGTCAGACACGTTTTCCTTTTTAATTTCGTCCTGGGTTTACACCCTGATTTCAAAATCCTATCACGGATGATATTGGTAATTAGAATTTACTTTTCTGCCGTGTGAAATTAAAATGACGTTTGACATTTTCTAATAAATTTTTTTCGAATTATTTTTACGATGTCGTCAGAACGCTTAGTGTCATGTTGCGGTGATGTAATCTCTCGAGAGAAACTGAATTATCCTTTGATCAAACATTTTTGTTAATCGTCGTTCATCAACTACGAGAAAAAAAATATTTTTTTTTCTACGTCGAAAATGAAATAAGTTGTCAAGTTTGAAAATTTACGATCGCGAGTTTACATTGGTCGTATTAAGCATGTGGAGGTTGCGTTTTGTGTTTCCCAAATTGGTAACGAATAAATCAAGCGATGCTTGCACGCGAGTTCCGACGGTAAGACGGCAAGCGCGTTCGTCTGCCCCCATAAGCGTTCAATAAATAATTAGGCGTCGTGAGCAGAATGATGGTGGAGGGGTGGCATGATGAGAAGGGAGGTGGTGAAGTTTGGTGAAAGCGGCAGATGGTGTTCAGGCCTGTTATCAGGCAACGTATAATTATTTAAGACAACGATTTAAACCAATCCCATTATCGTAATGTGATAGCGGAGCTGCGCTACGCTCCGATCCGCCTTGCAGAGAGTCGCCTATGCAAACACCTGGTAATTTGAGTTTCCTCCACTCATAATCGCTCCAACGGCGCGGTGCGCGGGAGGGCAAAGTGGTCGTGAGTACATACGACAAAATCCCACCCAAGCACCGACGTCGACGCACGTGCGCACCCGGTCGTCGAGTGATAAAGAAGTGTGTTCGCCTCAATGTTGTTTTAATGGGCGTTAAAGCTCTTGACTTACACGCACGATGTTGCGACGAGAAGATCACGTGGACAAATTTATAATTGAGACGGAGATTACCTGTTCTCTGTCTGCGCCTAAAAATGAAATTTCATCCGGTTTAATGATCGGAGTAGCGATGAAATTCCATTTTGTTTTGATTTATTTTCCTCTCTCGTTTCACGTTTCACGTTAATCTGTAATTTATTTTATAATTTACAATGTATTTTTACCTTTTTTACAACGATTTTTCCTCGTTTCTTGTTTTCTAATCCGTTCCATCGAATAAATGTTGTAGATGGAAAATATGGTAATAGAGTTTAAACATTTTCGCGGTTGTCGATTGATTCTCCAAACCGAAATTTTAGTGGTGGTGAAAAAGTGTTTGCTTCGAATTCGAGGCAGCTGAGTGAGCTCTCACGTGTATCTCTTTTGCCGACGACGGCAGAAGAAGATGAGAGAATTTTTTCCTTCTTCCTTCGATTTCTTTTTCTTGTTCCTTCTCCAGTATATCGTTTTTCTTGTCTTCTCGGACGAGTACGTGTTTGCTTTAGATTTTTGTAAGAGGAAGTTACGTCGGAAATCGGTGTTTGAAGACGGAGAATAGCCGAACAATGCTTCTTCATCTTCTTCTTCTTCTTCTTCTTCAGCATCCTCATCTTTTCTCAGTAGTTGATAGCTGGAGTAACGTTGCTCTGTCGCCGAAAACTTGCCTTTCTTTCTACAACTATTATATTCTATTATTAAAGCTTTATAACTGAAGTGCATCTGAGGAAATCAATTGGAGGGAAAAAGTTTTGCTGAGTGCAATCACGCGGAGTACCGTAGTTTGTCCTCCATGTTTATTTATTAGTTAGTGAAGGTTTTACCGAGAAATTCTAAAACTCTCGAAACTCTTATTATTTACTTATTAATTAAAAGTAGGTTTATCGACTCACAAATGACGTCATTACGTCGAGAAGCTTAAGATCCAAGTAAACCAAAACTTTTTTTAAGCAAATTAAATAGATAAAATCCCTCGAGATTTGAGTTGAACGGTGGTCCCCATTACGACGTCTCAACTTGATTAAAATAACATTTGATTAGCAGCAAGCAAATAATGCTCAGTCAGGTTTGTTGTTTACTCGATCCCACCGCAGCCATGTTAGTTTTGTAAGCTCGGCTGTTTTTCTTCGACGCGATTGAAATGTCATTAAGAGCGCACCGTTCGCACACTAATTTTAGCCTACGGTGTTTTGAGGCATGCGAACGAGGGTAGGCGATGGCTATGCATAATAATTCCGAGTCAGGGAAAGAGCTTTAACTCTAACAAAGATAAGCGGCTTGGGCGGCCTCCTCCTTTTCTGACTTTGAAGGGTTTTCTCGTCTGTCGAGATTGTACAAATATAGGATAGACTAAGCCTTTTTGGTGATAATTAAAGAGAAGACGGTTAGGGAAGAAAGATGGGGAATTGATTTTTTGTTTTGTTTTATTAAAACGACACCTTAGTTTTGTCGGAGATTCGTCGTTTTCAGTTTTGTTGTCCTTTTTGATCCATTTAAGTAAACACACATTTGTCTCTAGATTTTCTTTCCCTCGCGACCGATCCAGCTGTTTTGATGGCGGGTGCTTTTCACTCAGATTTCAAAACTGCGCTCGTTGGCCAAACAAAAGAGAGAAAAGTGGTTCCATATGGAACCTGTCACTGCTTCCCGTCGTTTGCTTTGCGAAATAGCGCAATTGCAGTACTGCAACCTCGGTGTAACGACGGCAAACCCGTCTTTAGAAATTGGGGAATTTTTGGTGAAGTATGAGGAAACAATTAGTTTCACGGTGTATTCTTTATGGTGGAAGTAGTTACGTAGGTTACGACTCGCACATAATTATTCGAGTTTCGTGCGTTGCTTAAGTTTCGCGAGGGGAAGGAGGTCGACGTTTTAATCAATGAGTCGCGTATTTATTACGTGTAATAATTACCGTTGACGTAAATGAAGGTAACATTCGTATATACGGTAGAGCAAGCTACAAGTTTTATTGTTTGCTGCGTAATTTATACGTAGGTTGTGAGATTAAAGGATTTGCATTTTCCCCATTTTCCAGTTGTTTCGTTAGCATGTGTGTGTATACGTGCGTTTGCTTTTCTCGTTCTGTTTCTCGTTTCTCGCGTGTGTGCGTTCGCTTTTTCTCTCTCTCCCCGCTGCGTGGTGATTTGTTCTAGTTTTGCATACTTGTGAGAAAGCAAGTCGAGATTTTCCTTTCCATTGATATGCTTTTCCACTTCTCGCAGAAAATTCGGTAAAACAGCTTGGCTAGCAGTAAAAATTGAAAACGTGAAAAGAAATTTTACAAACAATTTTTTGCTGAAAAGAACAAATTGAGTAAATTAAATCTTGTAATTATTCATAATGTCTTTAAGCGATTTTTTTTATTTATTATTATTTTTGGGGTTTAGGGTTGTGAATAGCGAAGTAAGAAGCTCATAACATGTTTTGCCCTTACATTGGTAGTCCTTCTCCCACGAGATTGCTCGACCGCTCGTGAAAGAAATCGATTATTTATTCGAGAAACGGCCCTGCTCCAGGGTTAACCAAAAGAAAAAATGAAAAGAAGAGAAGGAAAAAAGGAAAAAAGGAAAAAAGGTCTGGTTGCTTGCGAGTGGGAGGGGGATTTAATATCAGTGGGCGAAATCGCGGCGTTAACTCAGATGGATCATTGCGCAGTTTTGTGAGCTGAATGTCCAATGTGAAGTTGACATTTTAGAAATGATACAACTGTAACTCCTACTTCTACTCGGAAATTTTATTTTTGAGGTGTTTATTTAGTCACGTGGTTTTTGTTTTTTTTTGGGTGGGGGGGATAAATTATAGATTGGGGGTTTAAAGTTTTGTGGATTTGATGGTTGGATTCTTCCTGTCCATTTCTTTTATTTTTTATAGTAGTTTGGAATTTTGTTTATAGTTGCAAAAAGTGGCGTGAGAGGGGGAAAAGTGAGAGTAGGCAGCTAAGAGAAAAAGAAGAAGAAGAAGAAGAAGAAGACTTCCATCTGAATCCCATTAAAATGAGAGCTTTACGCTGTTGGTTTTCCTTTCTCGTCTTTTGCAGTTTTTTTTTGGGCGTTATAAAAATCTTTTGAGACACATTTGAGAACAAACTTTGCCACATATTCTTCTTCTCTTCTCCGTTGGTTGTCACGCAGTTTGACGTGAAGATCCAGTGTTAGAAATAATCCTCGAGCAGTTTGGCTTATTGCCGTCGTAATTGAATAGCGAGCGACAAAGAGGAAATTATTATAGAAGACGAAGAACGATAACAGAAATTTTTTTATTTTATTTTTGAAACAAAATTTTTTTACTAAAAAAAAACTCAAAAATCTTTTGTTTTTTTGGGGATCGTTTTTTGTTGTTGTTTTTGTGCGTCGCTCGCTGTGGTGCGGCGCTTGTTTTAGAGTGTTAAACTTATTACCCGTGAATAGAAAACATTTAATGTTTGAGGAGCTGAGGCGTGGGCGATGGCCCCGGTGTGTGCTTTTGATGATGAAGTAGGGAGGGGAAGATGCATAAATGTAATTAGTTCTCCCGAGATTGTCTATAAGATGCGGAAGAGTGCAGATGCATGGGCTTGAATAAAGAAAAGCGTGCAACACGCGTGCACGTCATTACACACGTCGTGCCTTACACTCGGCTGAGCAAAAATGTGTACTGATATGACATTAACTGAGTAATTGGTTAGGCGGTGAAAAGGTAAATGAAGCTTGTTTTGCGATAATAATAAAGAATAGAATAGAAAGACGGTGAGGTACAAGTAAGTGAGAGTTAATGAAAAGGAACGAGGAAGTTTTATAGTCTTGGTCATCTCGTGCTTGATGAATTTTGAAGAGTTTTTGTTTTTGTTTTGTGTTTTGGATTTTTAGCGAGTTGTAATTAAATTTTTTTTTTGGGGGTTTGTCGTGTCGTTGTTCAATAAAAGTTGTTGTATATGTAATCTCAATTTATTTCAACAACTAATGAAACGAAATGATATACGTATACACGAATGTACAGTTATTAAAATTAAAGAGATTGTGCAATGCTCGGGGCAACGTGGAATGTAGCCATCTATACAAATTAATGACGACATGAGAAAGGGAGAAGGGAGGAAAAAACAAGGTGAGCAACCGTTCTTGAGACATAAATTCCACTTAAGTTGCAAAACGTAATCGCCGAAATAAAGTCCCCCGAAGCAATTAGAAAATATATATATTTTAAAACTTTTCCACAAGCTTTTTCTATCACGAAAAAGAAGAAAAATTTCACTTTTAGACGACGTATACTGTAATTAGCCGAGTAACTTTTAATTTTCCCTTTTCCTCGTAATACTTTGATCTCATTCCCACTCGTCGCCGAAGATGAAACAAATTGCAAGACGCTAAAAATCGCGTTTCATGCAGTCGTGAGCCTCCGTGTCGGAGTGATAAATGCCAAATAATCTATCGTAATCTTGACTTTTTTCTACTTCATCTCCACGTGGGAATAGATGGCAGTGTTTTTGTTGCGGGGAAAATGACGAGGACGAGGCTTATATATATATTAAGCCGAGGATGGAAAGATGGGCGGACTGGGAAAGAGACGCCCACGCCGCAACTGCTGGATGTCTAATCGCATTAGGTTCTATTAATTTTGTGTGCGATGAGTTTGGTTGAATTGCTTTTCCTCCCCCGCTCTTTAAATCAGGGAATGTCGTCTTCTCAGAAAACAAGGGGGTAACTCATTACTGCACTCAACCGCACGCTTGGTAAACGGCAGGATTTCATAGTGTTGCTGTTGGATATTTGTGTATACACCGCACCACATTTAATTTAGTTGTGTACTGAACGTTGTTCATGCGGAATATTATGTTTCCTAATGGAATATAGTTTGTGGGAGAAAGTGTGAGGTTGTTTTGTGTATTCGTTCGGTGGTTGAATGTTTGAAGCGGAGGGCGAGAAAGTGAGCAAGATATCCGAATGGGTTTTGGGAAGTGTTGTAGTGTATGTAGTAAGCGCATTCCCAAGTGGTTAGTTTGTCTCTTCTTTCGTATATATAACACACTGCTGGTTGAACTCAATAAGAGCTGAGAATCAAGATTGGAAAGTGCTCCCTGTAGGAATGCCTCTTTGGGAAATAAATTAACCTGGAATTGGTTACTCTTGCCAGAAGACGCCTTCGTTCGATGTCGCTACGATTTGTGAAGTGAATTTCTCACGTCTTCTCCATCCCCTATCGTTTTGCCTTTCCCTTTTCGTTGCCATTTATCCTCGTCTTCTTCGTCTTCATCTCGACTGAAGCAAAGTTATCGGTCGCGAAGAAAATGGTTACAAGAGGATCAGAGTGCACGGCTATTTTCAGGTGTTTGCGCTCGGTCGAGAGAGAATAGACACCGCGAGGAGAAAGTGAAATAAAGGATGGAAACGGCGAGGACTGTGTGTGTATTGAACCTCGATGCTTTTGTGCAGAAGCCGAGCAGATGGAATGAGAGTTATGTGCAGTCTTTGGATATGCGAACGGGTAATTCAGGAAACGGTTCGAATGGGATGTACCTGCGTTGTAACGACGCGGTGAAACGCCGCGAAGAGATCAACGGAGAAACCATTTCTGGACTTTATATTACTATATATATATATATACTTTTTTCTTGTTTTGCTTTGTTTGTCGTGATTGCGGTGATAAAATAAGATTCGGGGAATGAAAAGAGTTTGGTTTTCTTGCCTCGTTTTTAACATTAACGTCACAATTAAAGAGAAAACTCGTGATACGAGATCATTTGTCTCAGTTTTCATTTACTGTTATTTCTTCTTCATTTTTCGTGATCGTTATTTTTTAAAGACCCAATTAATCTCGAAACATTTTTTCTCATTTTTATATTATATTTTACCTTTTTTCTGTCTTTTCACCTCGTGCTAATGCTCTTCTTGAAATGCGGCAGTGTATATCGCATATGTGGGAATGAAATTGCAGTCGGAGTTTGGTTTCACGAGCTCGTGTCTGTCGTTTTGCTCGTCCGAAGATGTGGCGTCAGCTGTACTCGTCTGTGATGAACGTGTTGCTGTTCCTTTTTTTCCACTTTTTATTTTTTCCCCCCTTTTTGGGGAGCTGGGCGTGCTCGCAACGCCGTCAGTGGACGATTTATGATCAAATGTTGAAGACGTGAAGGCGGACTCGTTTTCAGTGTTGGAGTAAAAATGGTAGGTGAAGGTGGATGGGTGTGTATATATGTGTGTGTGTGAAGGCAGAGGAGCACCCTACAGCTTCGCCCATGAATAGAGTGCTCCTGTTTTTAAAGTCCGTCTCTCTCCATTTGGTGTGTAATGGTGCAGTGACGTGTCTTTTTTGATAAAACGGGAGGAAGAAATGATTATCGACAAAGTAGGAGTTGCCGAGTTTGGGGGAAACGTGTATGTGCAGTTTGAACACTTTGATGATAGTGAGGTCGTGTTGTGCTCTCGTTCCTTTTCCCCCCTTTTTTCTCCTTCTTCTGGTTTTCTCGGTGATTTGCTATGGTAAACTGGGGAGCAGTTGGTTAGGCGAGTGATAGGTTTGGCGCGAAAAGTGTGGCCGTCCGGGTGAATGTGAATCGCCTAACCACCTTCAATCTTTCGTTATCAACGAGAAAATATTGGCGCCAAGTTGAAGCGAAGTGGCTTTTCATTGGTTCACGTGATAGGCATCTATTTCTCGTTGCGCTCGACTCGAGCGCTTTTACGCGCAAATTGAATTTTTCTCCTCCTTTTCGTTCTCCAGTGAATACTCGATGATTTTGATGTACACCTTCGGTTTTTTGTTAATTACCCTCCAACTCGAATCGTAAAACAAACGTCAACCGAACGTTACGAGATAATTTCAGTTTTTGAAACCGACAACTGCAAATTAGAAATTCACAACATCTAAACATTTTTTCCGCCTCTCTCAATTCTACAGTAACTTGTTTATGTCGAATTGTAAAATAAAATAAAAATAAAAATAAGTTGTTATTTTGTAAATGTTGGCTATCTCTCTCTCTCTCTCGTGTACCCAATTTTCATTTCGTGCGCGAGCACGTCTGCCTTCGCGTACGAGTTTAGCGAAGCCAATGACCTTCTACTGCATGACTGGAGACGAGAGTTGCCTTCAAGGGCGAGCAAACGCAGTCTCCCTGTAAATGCAGCCTTCTGGTTGTTTGTAGCAGTGTTTACACTGCTGTTAAAAGAGCCAACTTTGCGTTATGTGCACTGGATACCTACTGGTTAAGCAGACTTAAGAGGAAAGGAAGTGATCGCGTCGTTGGGTGACAAAGTGCAAGCGTCACTCGAAGGTAACGAACGGTTGAAAATTGTGTCTGGTTGATGAGAGTAAATACTTTTTTTATTTTTTTGAATGTTTTCGGAATTGATTTTCTCGAATTTTTTTTTTTTGGTGTTTTCGAGAAATAAATAAATCTTAAATCATTTCCTCGTTGAGAAACGGTTTAGTTTCCGCTTGTATGAAAATTTAATCCGTGAGTTGGATCATCATTAGTATTTTAAATTTCCTCCCTGCCGAAACAGGAAATAAACTCGGTGGTTGAGAATACAAAATGTAATTAGTTTTATCAATTACGCGTTTAATTTTCGCGTTGCAGTCTTGGTGAATTGCTGCAGTTTAAGGCTTTTATCCTCTTGTTGAAGATGTTTTGGCCAGTCGAGCGCCGCGTTAAAACGAGACCACGGTTTATTATAAAGTTGAGGTTAATGGATTATTCGAGGAAAATTTTTTTTTTCAATCGGATCTCGACCGTTTTGACTCGATAAATTTTTTTTACGACGATGACGTGTTTGTTGTGGTTGTAGTTTGGAAATTTCGGCAATGGGGGTTTTGCGCGTTCTCTCGTTTCCCGAAGGGAAATTAATGAGACAGCTGAGAAGCGTAAGGAACATCACCATCATCCATTAGTGATTTTCTCTTTTACTCAAGACGAACGTGAAGTGTAATTTAAAAAGTGTTGGGAGAGATTGAAAATAATTTATTTCCTAGAGGGGGAAGGAAAAAAGGTCGACAGAGAACACCCTTCAATTTATCATATATTCTGTACATGTAGATGAGAAAATGTGTTTGTTTTCCTCTTATTGCTTTTGTGTCACTGGTTGAAATATGCGCCGCTATCGCTACCGATCGATGGTTATTGGAATTTTGTATATATATATGGTATACATTTTGTGTTTGCGCACTGAGAACAATTGTCGAAGTACAGATCCATCTGCTTCTTGACTTAACCGGAGGACGATTTTTCTTGTTGTTTTTTTGGTTTTTTGGTCGGAGTTTTTGTTTGCTCGTTGTCGGAATGGTGCGTCCTTGTAGAGGTCATGTTGGAGGATGAAGAAGAAGATTGAAATGAAATGCGCATGCTACATGTCGCGTTGGATCTTGAGTTGGCGTCGCGAGAGCGAGTGGAGAAGACGGATTTTGTTTACAATATCTTCGTCGACCAAAGCTGAAAGCTGAACTGATACGTTAAAACTCGTTTGACTAATTATTCACGGTTGGTCGAACTCGGTTTGACGTTGTGTTTTAAATGTCAAAAGTTGCGTGATTTATAATTTAGTTACGTTTTTGAGAGGAAAAATCTTCCAAATTGGCGTTGTTATTATTATTATTATTAGTATCTCGGTTTTGAGCTTTCAAAATCACTTTGTGAGTTGGCGTTTTCGGTTGACGTTGTCTTGATTTGCCTCTTTAAAAATTTAATATTACAACGCCGTAAAGAAAACGACGCGTTTTGCATCCGAGTTATTTATTACGTCTCGCGTTTTTTGGTGAACGAAGAATCGGGAGATGGCCTGAAAAAAAAAATTTTTTTTTTCAATGCTCGTATTTTATTTTCTCCTCTCTTTTTTTTGTGGGTCGAATGATGTGTGTTTGTTATCGTCGTTTCCAATGCTCTGCCTCACGTCAATGCATAATTCAAGGGCGATGCGCACAATGCCGGACTTACATCTTCCTCGTAGTCTTATCAGAGAAAAAGGAAAGTGAACAGCAGCCAAACTTTACCAGTATAGTAGTTGGACTATCGTCTTCTTCTACATTTAAACCTCTTCTCTACTAGTTCTCCAAATGGGGACTTGGGGGAAAATTCGAAAAAAGAGAAAGAAAATAATAGGAAGAAGTGCCACGAGTGTGTGTAACATTTAAAAAAAAAAAGGAAAGGACCTCTGTCCTTCTTCCGGTGGCGTTTGCAAGTGGTGGAGCAAGTCCAATGGACGCACTTTCTCGGGGGTTACCATGGGAATGAAACGCGGTATAGCGGAAATTTGGCAAATAGCCAATTTTTTTTTTTTTTTTCCCCGTCCTTTAATTTTTTTTTTTAGCTTCGAGTTCTTTCAATACTCCGAACGTTTTTGGTGGTAGATAATAGATACGATCTGTGTGTTCGTTGTTGGTCGAATCCGTGCACTTTTTTTTGGCTTCACGAATTTTTAGGTTGTTGCGAGTTTTTGGTTTTTATATTTTATGTTGTAGAAAAAAGGTTTAAAGAGAGGGATAAATTTTATTTTTTTATTTTTTTTTGTAGTCGGTGTTTTATTGATTGGGGGAAGGAGGGAGAGGATTTTTGGGTGCACCTGGAATGTCGTCGTCTTGGTTAAATTAAGTCGGTGTAGCACACGTTCGGTGTGATTGAAAGTTGGTAGGATTGGCGTGTTTTGGTGAGATTGGAAAGTTGTATCTTCCATTTCATTAGAAAAATGTGTGTAGTCATTAAAGTAATGCACGTGGTGGCGTTTTCCCGAAGAAACTTTGACAGCGAAGCGAACGAGACTGAACGAGAGAGAGAGAGAGAGAGAGAAATGGCGACACCGCATCGTAAAATAGGGACGAGCGAAAATGATGCGTCGAGTATTGGTTTTGGTCGTGAGGTCGGTTGGTTATTGGAATTTGCATTCAGTTGATCTGCTTGTGTTTAATGCACAAATTGAATTGAGTTTGTTAAGTGTTGGGTTTGAATTCGTCGTCTGTTAATCCACTAATGATGTCGCTGGTGGAGTCCTGTAGGGTTTGTTCGTCTCTTGTCATCCGATTTGATGCGACTTGGGGCATCGTAATTCTCTCGAAGCGCA
>JAQIWS010000221.1:0-34977 GCA_034696085.1 Stigmatogaster subterranea | reverse complement strand
CACTAAAAAATGGTAAACAGTTGTTATCCGAGGGCTAATGACACGATGGCACGTTAAAAATGTTTGTCTTTTGTAAATTCAGAGCATTTTTCGACGAGGAATGCATCTGCCCAGCAACAACAAACAGCCGAGGAAATCCGGTACACGACGACTCAGTTAAATCCGGGGAAACTGAAAATTCCTTCTTCCCAACCAACCACGCAAAAACAGCCGATTATGACAACAAAAAAGAAACAACTAAAACTTTCCATTTCAGATAAAAATCCAGCGAAATCAAACCTCTGACAAAATGGAGAAATTCAAACAACGGTATTTCGGTGAACGAAGACGAAGAAGATCGTGTCCGCAACTGACAGGTAATAATTTATTAGTTCAATATTACCAGAAATAAATAAATATTTACTTCAAATCTCAGTTAAAAGATGTTTTTAAAAAGAAGTTTGTTTGATGTACCGTGTAAGGAAATAAGAGATGTCGTGTAGCATCCTCTTCCATTGACCCTTAAGTGCAACCACAGAAAATCGCCATCAATTCACGTAAGACATTCGCTTTCAAGTGGCTTGATGACCAATATACGACTCTTGCGGTTTTTGGGGAGAGATGAGTAAACGGGCGACACATTTGCCAGACACGAACAGGAAACGAGGGTCAGGATATTCGGGGAATTTGAGTTGTAACTCGACATTTGCGCGCTGCGTTTGAGGTTTTTCGAAGGAGGAAAAAATGTTTTATGGTAATTATCTGCTTGAAATGTGTAAGATTGATCGAATATTGCGGTTATTGATTATTGTATACGTGTATTTAGTTACGAGTGAGTGATAAATTTAGTTCCACGTAAACTGCGATCATCAATCGTGGTTTTTTTTTGCGTCATTCCTGCGCTGTTTCACGGTGGCTTCTCACCTTTAAATCTCAAGTTTAAAAAAATTACCTGTCAGAAGAAAGTGGCACTAAAATTTTCTGCCATTGCCCAGATGGTAACACAAGCTTAGTGGGGACAAGAGGGGTTGTAAGCGCACGCTGTCAACATCTGTCAACCACAGGGCCATGTTGGCACGCGCATGTACGAAAATCAGCATTGCAGAAATATTTGAACTTGAAAACCACAAAAGATATTTATAAAATTTATTTCCTCCTCGCTCATCTTCTTCTCCTTTTGTATATTTTTATTTTCTGACCGTGGAGGTTATAATTATACGCGGGATGTGAATAGCGAATGTAAAATATTTCATTTTTCGAATTCTTCCTGGTTCGCGAGTGCGACATTTAGGCTTATCTTATTTTTTTCCATAGAAGGAAAAAAATTTTAACCAGTTGTCGACTAAATATAATTTCCTCAGTCTGTTATTTATTTGAAACCTTCTTTATTTTAATGAGGTAATGAACAACAGACGAAGGAGTTAAGACAGTTAAAAAAAAAAAGTGAAAGATGCTGAGAAAAGAAACATTTCCCCACTTTACTCACTTTTCCATCACCAACTTTTCTCCCTTTCATCCTTAATTTTTTCCGTTGAAAAATAATTGGTATCCCCTATGACGTCACATCTTCTTGATTTAACCTTCATTTTCATCTACAGTACAAAAATCCGTTAAGTGTAAATTATGACTCAACTAATTTATAATAATATTATCCTGTTGGTGTTACAAAGTGAGTTCATTTGAAAAATATTCGCGAGTGAATTTCTTTTTGTAGATTTGAACGCATGTGTTTCTATTCTATACATTTATCAACTTCCCACCCCTCTTAGGATCTCGAATGATAGACTCGTCTTAGGAAAAACCTGTAAGCGTGTTGAGTTTGGGCTCATTCGCTGAGTGGTTCGTTCATGGGACGGTAGTGCATTTCTTATTCGCCAAAACGAAAATTCCTTTTTTAACACTTTTTCGGGAAAAACCGAAAATGAAAGAACAACCATCGGACAGGTCTCGGCAAACGCGTAAACGTTGTTTACGCTGTTTTGGCAAAGGTAAACTCCAAATTCGATTATTTTTATGAATTTTTTAGGTGTGATGTAAGTTAAATAAGAGGAGCAAGGTCTGTTGCCTAAAAGGGTTGTACAAATTTGGCGTGTCAGTGATGGATGGGAGTAGAAATAGTGTTGTAAAAACGTTTGACGTCGGTTCGAGTTGTGTACACAGGTTTACGTTTCCACCTATAAAGTGTAAGCATAAATATGACTCATTTTAATTTTTATAATGACTGTACTTTTAAATTTCTTTGAAAAGGAACAAAAAAATTATCCATCTGTTTGACACGCAAGATGTCACCGTTTCCTCTGACATCACTCGAGTTGCGCGGTTGACTTATTTTTATTAATTCGCATTCTGATGTCATATTTTTCGAGACCTACGAGTTATTTTAATCACAACTAACTAATCTTTAATTCAAAATTGTGTTTTTTGTGATTTTTATTTGAGGGTATTTATCTTGGGTAGTCCTTGGACGTGACGATGTATAAAGAGTTGAGTTGAGTTGTTGACAGTCGTAATCTTTATTTATATTTATATTTATTCGAGATGCTTAAATCGTATCTAGCAAAAAAAAAAAAAAAACATGAAGAAAGGAAGTTGGAAATTGATAATGCTCGTGAATAGTGATGATGACGATTCTAACAACGGTATAAAATGTTATAGATAAGACGCTCCATCCACGAGGTTCGTGTCTGGATTTGAATGAGAGATGCGATAGAGATATATATCATCTTATTTATTGGTCACGGTCAAATACAGCGAAACGCTATTGTTTTTCGAGATGATGGAAAAGGCCTTCAAATGTATAACAAGCGGTTGATTGTATGAATTAAGAAAAAGACCAGTTCAAAAACCTCCTCCATTTAATTTAAGTCCTTGAGATGATGCTTATAAAGAAAATAACGTCACGAGTCACTTGTTTTGAAATAGGACGCATGAGACAAAAATTGTTTTTTAGGGTCACGTTGTCGAAAATCGTCAACAAACTAATTAAAAAATTGTAAAATTTAACTAAACATGAAAACCGGCAATCCTTTACCTCCCCTCACATGTTCAACACATGTGAGACCAAATATTGACCTTGGCTAGTGATAAGTTACCCTCTCGTCTACGTCGTATCTTCCTGCTTCCGATTCGAGTTTAAGCTATTCAACCAATCCCTCCTTAGTTAACTACCCATTGAAAACCCCTAAAGACACAGTGGCCTACACAGGAGGAGGATTTCCTCGAGATCTTATCAAATTTGCAGTTTAGAGAAAGAGAGAGAGAAAGCAGTCGGCTCTTTTGTTTTTGGGTTTTAATCGCTCGGGTTATAAATTGAGTAAATGAAAGTGTTTTGTAATCGATTGCTTAGTCAACCGACAAAGTTGTTGTTCTAGTTGTAGTTTGAGTTTAACGTGTTTTGATGTTTACTTTTAATTTTCAAAGTAGGTTTAATTTAGGTTAAACGACTCGTTTTAAGGTTGGAGTGGAATGTAAATGAATTCAGTGAAATTTTTTAGTTGGAAGTTGAAATTAGGTTAAATGCAAGTAAGGTTAGATAAATAATACTTTTTTTTCCCTTTTAAAGTTGAGTTGTGTAGTGAAACGAGGAAAAATTTATTTGTCGAGATTGCACAATCAATATTTTATTTTTCCCCTTTCTCGAATCATGAAATAATTTTAAATACTGTACTGATATAGTGATACTAAATATCTTAATTTAGTCTCTAGGTACATTAGCAAAAAATTTGCTTTTTTTACAGCTTCATTTGCCGCAGAGTTACGAGCAAAGGACAAGTTTGTAAAAAGGAAGACATTTACGTTGCTATTTGATCCCCGCGGAAAGTGAGGGTGTGTGCCGAGTGATTACTTACACTTTACTTCTGACGCCTAACGAAATGAATAACGACATGTTTTTCGCGGGGTCCAACGCCTTCGTTGACTAGGAGATGCGTATTTCAGGGTAAAAATGTGTCGAGAAATGAATTTTTATCGTCATCGTGTTTTTCCCCTCACGTAGCATTCCGGTAGCTGAGAGTAAAAATAAATATCAGAAAGTCAAAAGATTAGGCGACAGGTGAGATAAAATTTACTAAAAAAAAAGTGTAACTACTAGGAAAACTGATAAAACTGATTTTACTTGAGGTCATCCATTTTGTCATCGACTCTTTTGTTGGTTCAGTTTAGTCGAAAGTCAAATTTTTTTAGCCCGCACGTGCTGTTTTACATTCACCCGCACGTGGTGACCTGTTTCCGACCACCAAAAATCACCTCGATCCCTTTTTACGAGACCTCCTGCGTGGACAGGATCTGAGGATTTATTTGAGGATTAACTAAACGGTAAAGACCAACGTCTGGCTACAGCTTAACCCCTAGTGACCTGTACAGCAAAACGTGGTGACAAAGTGATAATTTTTTGAAAACGAGGGGAGATAATCTTATAAATTTTCCAAAATATAGCTTCACGTCATGTTTTACACGTCGAAAATTTTTCGTATGGCCTCCACATGTCACATTCGTAATCTCGAATTACGTTTCTTTTTCTTTCACGTAAAAAAAATTCTAAGTTTACATTTTATTTCGAGTTAAAGGATAAACGAAAGGGAAACGAGAGTTGCGGGGGGTTTAGTTGATCCTGAATAGGTGTAGGTGTTTAGGGGGAGTGTAGAAATACACCAATTTCCTGGTCTGGGTGGGGCTGGGTTGTGAAGGTGGGTTTGTATTTCAGGATGTGCCATCTGTTGGTGTACATGGTCCAGCGCGTTTATTAGCTGGGATTAATAATTTGGAATTTAGAAAAAAACTTACGAAATTAAAATTTTTTTTTGGATTAGTCAATGCCAGCTGGGTTAATTTGAATTAACGAATGTAGGTTAATTGGTGGTGAAAGTTATGGTTTTCTTGTGGGATAAAAATTTGTTGATGGTGTTGTCGACTGTCGTAGGATGAAATATATGTTTAGTTAATAGAGTTGATTATCTGGGTGAAAATCTTTACGTATTCACTAGGGGGGAATAAAATTGTTTATAATAGATAAAGTTTTAAGCCTAAGGGAGGGAAATAATTGGATTCAGATGGTGAGCACTTACTCATCGAAAGTCTAAGGAACGTGCTTACTTGTTTTGCTTCTGTTTTTAGTTTGTTGACCTTAAGTTAGTACAGGAAGTGAAAGGGTTAAGCGGAAATGCAAATGGAGTCGTAAACAATATACCATCTTCGAGATGAAGATCTTTTGTACATTTACTTGTGCTAGTTTGGATCACGCTTTTGAATAAAGAAATACTCAATGTGCAACTCGTGGTGAAAACTTGATTTTAATACTCTTGATTTTTATCTTTTTGCAGGTGCTCGAAGAATGGATGTCCCCGATTTGTCCATCTTCCACGCTAAAGATGGATTGGAGTGGGAGAAGTACTTGGACCAATGTTTTCGACATTTGATTCCGCAAGGAGAACGATCTTTACACATTCACAGCGAAGCCCTCGAAAATCTTACTTTTCCATTATCAAGCAGTCGAGTGAATTTTTTACGTCGATCGAAAGCTCAGTTGGTCATCTTGACGCCGGAATTTCTCGAATTCGTCCATTCGCATCCAGGAACGCTTGTCGGTCAACTTTTTGAACCTTCGCGGGTGGTGGCGATGCTATGCGGAATCGACAAGTCAGACGTCGAAGCGACGCACAGAGCTGAATTGATCAGTTTTTCAGCTTGGCGTTTTATTGCGGTCAAAGATCAAGACAAAGATTTCGTTGTGCAACTCTTCAATAAAGCGGTTGAAGTGATGGAGTTGACTGAAAACGGGACTGGCAAGGAAAACCCGCAGTTTAAATTGACGCCGAGGAAAGTCAGAGAGGTAAAAATATTTAAATTTAACTGTCAAGTTTGAAAAGCTTTCCTAATTAAATGACCCTTTTTAACGGTAGTATTTAAATTAGACTGTCAGCGTAATTTAAAAATCTGACTGCGTGGGGGTAAACAACCCGAATAAGTTCTATTTTCAACCTAAATTTTTTTTTCTCAACCTTTCAACGATGTTTTCCAGCCACGCGGTTTAAAATTTACATCTCTAATTCTTGGCGGGAGTTGGCGTAAAATATGAAGTCGTTTACCAACCCCGAACAATTTTTTTTTTGGTAAATTTATTATTCCGGGGTACTTGAAGATCTAAGCAAAAACATGCTCATTTTGCATGGAGAAATGTCGTTGGGGAAAGGCTAATTAATCACAATGATATCATCTGCTGAGAGGCGAGTGTCACACTTGCCTACACTCTAGTTCGACATTCCTTTTCTTAGTTCGAGAATGTTTTTTTTCACGTGGTGACACAAACATGATAATAAAAGCGAGTACGCTATTGAACGCGGAGAAAAAACAAAACAAATGTTGTCGATTTATTACGTGAGACGACGAAATAAAAGTCAGTTTGGTATTTTTATTTGTTGTAGGGATGCAATAAAGTTTTTGCTTTGCTGCAATCGCCGTTGTTGACGGATCAAGAAGTGAAAGTGTACGTGTCTGGGCAGAAAGGGTTCGTTAAAGAAGTGTCGACTGTGAAAATCCGTAATCCGTACGTCGTGCAGTTTGTAATACCAGGTAAAAATAACGTTATAAGAATGTAAATGACAAAGTTTATGTAATTTTTGTGTTATCTTTTCAGATTATTTGCTAACGAGCGGTCAGATCGTGAACGTTCAGTTATTTTGCGATGGAATTTCGATTGGTAATCGACAATTAAAATGCGAATCTCAAATGGGAGAATTGAACCAGTTATTGCGTAATGTCAACAACCCAATGGCTTTTCTTTGTCAAGTAAATTGTTTTGATGAAATTATGCGATCGTTTAGGGTGAAATTGTAATAATAATTTTGATTTTGTTTAGACGTTGGGGTTAAGTGGTAATCGGATGAAGGATTTGGATAATTTGCTGGTTAAATCATTCCGCAAGACTTTGCCTCCTGATGGATTCCAACTTTTAGATTATAGTAAACACGTACAATCACGAAAAAGTGAGTTGGTTTTAAAATTTAGTTATAAAAATTTATATTTATCGAAATTTTTCAATTTAGGCGAAGAAGAAATGCCGACTTTAATCCATTTTGCAGCGTATTATGGATTAAAGGAACTTTGCTCGTGTTTAATCGATTTACCCGGCGCAAAAATCGCGTGCAATATTCGAAACAGTCAAAATCTAACACCGACCGAAATGGCAGAAGAAGCTGGTCATAAGGATTTAGCGCAGTTGCTCGAAAATTTTACGGTTAGAAATTCTATAGTCGAATTTTAATTTTAATTTTACTAATTTTGTATATTTTAAAATTCAGAATTTAACTGCGACAGCCGAATTGTACTCCCTCGTAAAGTGTAATTATACCAAACACAATAAAATGTACGACGTTCTTTATGGTAAGATTTTAACATTTTAACTTTAGTGAACAGTTTTATAATTAGTAAATTTTTATTTTTATTCAGATTACCCGAGTAACATACCGTTGTACGACTCTCCATTCCCAATTCCAATCCCGGTTAACGCAGAAGACGATAACAGTTCCGACGAAACGTATCTTCCAATGCATTGTAGTCATAACTCTTCCCTCACGAGTTTGCTAGAACCCCATCAGAGGTTGTTACTTGGTTTAGAAGATGATTGCAGTTCGCAACTAGGAGACGACGATGCAAAACCTGATTTATTTCAACAAAATGCTGGTTTGTGTTTTAAATTTGTTTGTTATAATGAAAATATTTTGAATTTGTTTTTATGTTTAGAGGATAGTAACGCGAAGTCTCAAATAAGTGATCCACGATTAATCGGTTATAATTCAAATCAACTGGAATTATTAGAAATTTTAGAAGATTTTAAAATGAATAAATATTCCATGAACGAAGTTGAGCATTTGTTCGAAGATTGGAAAACGAGGCAGAAAAACGACTCGTTCAAAGAAAAAGAAGCGCAACTTAAAGTTTTAAGATCGAAATACGAACAAATTCAACAGAGTGCTACCGATAAGGGAAAAAAACCGCTGTCATTGGATAGGATTATGTCGCTGCTTACGAGTAAAAGCCGACGAAACAGCAGGTTTAGGCCTGTTATTCAATTGCAAAAACAAACAGAAAACGCTTACCACGACGTGAAGAATCGTCCCGTCAGTACGCTCAGCACCATGAGTTTGACGAGTAACAGCAGTAAGATTTTCATTAATAAATTACTAAGTTTGAAAATTTGTCTAGACGTTAACTTATTTTAATTCTAGGTTCATCATCCAGTGATCGAATGAGTACGCTGAGCGTGGGTTCAGCTGGTGACAGCGGAGCTCAATCAGATTCTGGTGATGATTTGTTGAGATCAAACGTAAGTATTAACACGACGTTACGACAAAAGATTATTTAATTCTGGTGATTAATTGTAGATTATTATTTCAGAAGAGCATATCGGATACTATTAAAGAACGAATTACTCAGTTCGAGTTATCAGCAACGCCGCCGCGACTTCCAGTGAACAGTGCCGTTAAGGAGGACATCGTAACACGAGCAAATAAAATACAATCGTTGTTAATCAACGAGGTCGGTGGAAAACTGTTTGTTTTTAACATATGTCAGCTAATTAATTTATTGTATTTCAATATAGGATTACAAACCTGCTCCACCTCCACGACCGGATATGTCACCGGATTACGTCTGCGCTGACCCTGAATTACTGTACCAAAGACCTTCTTCCACAATCAGAAAAATTGAAACAAGTACAGAATTATGCAACACTCTTATTTTTATACCGAAATAAACTAACATTTTTACATTTGATAGGTGAGAACAATGTCAAAAATGAGACCAAATCATCGCACGAAGACGATCCAGTTTATGTAAACGTAGTGTACAAAAATACCCCACCAATGACGCGTCATAGTTACTACAACGTGCCTGGTGAAAATACATTAGTACTGCCAATACCAAAACCAAAACCAAAAAAATCGAATGAAGATAAACAACAGAAAATCCTCGATCCGTACCCTCACAAAAAACCATTAGGAATTCACGGGGGTAACTCGGGTGAAACGGAGGTGAACTGCATTCCTTTCGAGGCTTCTATTTTAGTGACCAGACCAAACATGATCAGCGAATTGAAAAATAAACTCCGGCCGTTACCATCGATACCTAAGTAGAGATAATTTATATTTATAAATATAAAATATTTTTTGCTTGCAATATTTGACCATTAATATATTTTAGACAAATTTTTGTTTTTTAAAGTTTTGTTTGTATTTTATGAATCATGTACAGTTCACGCGTATCACATGTATAAATAAAAATTGATAGTGTAAAAAAAATGTGTCTACTTTGAGATAATATTACTTTCCCAATTTATTTTTAATTTAAGCTTAACGTACTGAGATTGTATAGAATGAGTCATAAAATGGTCTCCAAAGGTGAGTCATATTTCCTGTAGAATCACTGAAACGGATCTGTGGCCATTGTCATCGACTCGACTTTAATTACGAGTCTCTGATGTCGCAAAACTTCATGGAATTTCGTCATTGAACTGCGCGTATTAAAGAGTGAAATTCTAAAAACGCGCAGAAGCGTAGTAAATATTTATTAAAAGAACGAGTCAGTTGAACGTGGTACTTTTTAATTTGTATTTACATGTTACAGACTGATCAAATTGACATGTACGAAATATAATCAGTTGTATTAAACAAAATACTAAAAAAAGATATCTGTATAGTTTCAAATTTTAAGTGAAACAACTAATTTAAAATTATCAAAATGTACAAAATAAACGTGAATTAGGATTAATAATATAATAATAATAATAATAATAATACAATATTAGTAACTTAACACATGAACAAAAAAAAATTCACAGAATTTTTAGTAATTCATACGATTAAAAAATATATCAGCACTTGAACACATTGAGGACAAATGCAAGAAATGAAAAAGGGGAGACAATAAATCATCGTTTTACCTCGATCCAACGATACAGGTACGCAAGAAAATTTCACTTCGTGTAATCAATTTGTACGTTTGTCATCGCTTAAAAAAAAAAATCAAAAAATTTACTTTCTACCTAAACTGACCACAAATTTTTTTTTTGTTTATCCCAAGAAAACACGGAGACACATATTCTTGAAATGGTAGGGACGGCAATAAATAGTATACCTGTTGTAAAACTCACTCAGGAACTGAGTATTGGTCCCACCTCACACTAACGACACACAAGCACCATTCACGAACACATCACTTTTCTCAACTCTCTACTTTTACGTCAAAACAAATTCAAATTAACATTAATTTAGTTTCAAATGTTTAATTTCAACGTAATTGTGACCTTACTAACATAAAATTCAAATTAAATTAAAACTTATCATAAACACTTGAGTTCAATCTTAAAACCCATTTTTCTCTCGTATTGCACAGTAACGGTAACTTAGATGACTATTATCTTCCATCAACCCTTTTATTTCAATTTTGGTAAATGGAAGTGAAACGAAATGAAATCAAAAGCAAACCATGAGTGACTAGACGGTGCTCCGTATATTCTCCCCCCGATTTTAGTTTCTTCTTTTCTTAGTGTTAAAAAAACCAAAAATCTATTTTTAAACAGCTGACACTTGCGCTTCATCATCATCTATCAAATCCAAACAAAAACAACATTAGGCACAAATTTTAAAATATATATTACGAGTTAATAACATACCATCTTCTGGGTCTGTGACATCGCTGCTAAAATACCCAGTCACCCCCTCGTGGCTGTGCGCGCGTCCTAATCGTGCTAACTGCCGATTTCTCGCAAGTTGCGCGGCGATGTTATAATCTGGAGGTTTTCTCGCACGCGGAGGAATATCCCGTGGCACTGGAGGAGGAGGCGGTATATGAACTTTATGTCCTGGAGTGAATTAAAATATGTTAAATTTAAAATTTTTTATAATTTTCGCGTATGTTATTTTAACGCACGTAAAGCTGGGTTGGAAAATCTTACCGATGAAAACGTGTCCAGAGCAGGACGAAAGCAGCACTTGGGACGCGAGAGGGTACATGCTCGGGGGAGATCGATTGCAGGACGCTGGAAGGGGAAGGAAGTAGCATGCAGCAGAGATATAAAATTTAATCACTTTGGAATTTAATTGACCTTACCCGTATGTGATTTACGAAGAGGCATGTTGTTCAAACTCGTTACGCTCGAACTCTCTGCAGACAAATCCACGGGGAGCACCGACGGCGTCGGAGTGTCGCTGTGCGAGCGTCCGTGGCCTTGACGTTCGTTTCGCCGTCTCGTTGAACTTGGTGATGGGGTTGGTGACAACGAGTGGTGATGTCTCGGCGGTTGGTGAGGTCGGATTTTGGTTTGTTCCGACAAGGCGAGTAATTTTCGAACGGCTTGTGGCGAATCAGCGCCTGCGTTGATCAATAAATTTGTAATTAATGCGAAATGAAATTTGAAAATTTTTCCATTAAAATACCGAATTTTGGTCCCGAGCCAACTGATTTTTTTCCTTCTGAGGTGCTGCTATTACTACTTGTCGTAGATAATGTTGGGGAAGGATGACGCTTGCGGATTTGTACAGACGCAAGTGCTATAATTAATTGGTTTAAGTCAAAATTATGATTTTCAAAGAATGAACCTTAAAAAATTTCCAAGTTTTTACCTGAAGTGGTCACCGGCTCGCAATCCATGGACATTTGGTGAAGTAATTCTTCATTCCCAATGACTTTTAAATTACTTAAATATGCTTTAACGCGACGAACCATTTGCGCTTCTTCGAACATCTTTTTAGGATTAGGGACCGTGCCACTTTTCTTTCTACGTTTAAACGTAGCGATATTTGCGCCACCCATCGTTAATTGATTCATCGATACCATTGCTGCGCTAGGGTGTGCACCGCCGAGTTCCAACATCGTAAACAAATCCTACACATTCACGTTATATAATAAAAATTTGTTTTTTCTCATCAAATAACGCAAAAACAAATCCTTACGTAAGGTGCGGAACACATGTTGTTTAGTTGGCGAATTTCCTTCGCGATCATTCGTAGTTTTTCAAAATTGATTAGACCATCTACTTGACTATCATTTCCCAAATGGATGAAGGTTAAATCTTTTCTAACAACGGGGTAAAATGGAATCTGCAAGAAAATGTAATAGTTTTAAATCTGAAGAAAATATTTTCTAAAATAAGCAAATCTTACAATGGGTGGTTGAATGTGTTCAGAATTTATTAGATTGCGATATTTAGCCATGTTTCGTGTTGGATCCATTAAATCTTGCATATCTTCGAAAAATTTCTGGTATTTCGACGGCAGCTTGTCCCAAGAATTTCGGAGTCGTGACACCGCTCCGTGACCCAAACCGGAGATAATGGCAAACATTGAATTAAAATTCTTACATTCTTTACATTGACCTAGAAAAAAATTTGTTTAAATTAATAACAGATTCACATTTAAATACATTATAAAAATTATACAACGACAAATCAGTTTTCTTACGGGCAATCTTTATAAACTGCTTAATAATTTTCATCCGCCTCATTGGGTGATGTTCAGCAACAACGGTAGTTACCACCCAAAACATTTCTCGGTTTACCAACTAATAAGAATAATTCAAAAATTAAGCAAAACATTTTTGTGACTACACAAATATTTATATTTACCTCAATAAATTGGGAAAGCTGAGGTACGCCATATTTTGACTTGAGTTCGAATAAATCGTCGACGTACTCCGTCGGCTCAATCTGACGAAAAATACTGAAATCCTCTAACGTTAATTGAATCGCAACTTCAACACTGTTCAGTTGCAAGAAATGAACTTGATTTTCACGGGTTAATTCCTTAACCACAAAAAAAAATATATTATTAATACACAAAATACCGCTGACAAAAAAAAATTACTGTTCTTACCCCCGCAAGTTCATCGGGAACCAACGTTTCCGTTGTGTTATTATTTTTCAAATAATACCTACAAAATAAAAAAATCATTATAAAATATTAACTACTAAAGGTTTTTTTTGTGTAAAAATACCTGCTGTTTAATCCGATCCTTTCCGCTAAATTTTGTAACTGATCGGGTAATCGACGTTGTTTAATAACTCCGCCTTCTCCCACAGTCACTTCGCACAAGGAATAATTACTACTCGAGTCCGTAATACCAAATTCCCGTAACGATAACATAACTACTTCTCTGGCAGTGGTTTCTTTATGAACTAACAAATGTTTGCATGTTTGGTCGGATTTATACACTTTAAGCACATGTTCGGGGAAATCATTGCGCAAGTCCGGTTCCGCGTACGATTGAATAGAAGTGAGATCTGGATTACTGTGACTGTGGTACATCGTACTGCTGCTACTACTGCAGTTGCTCTGACTACCGGATGAACTCACTTGACTACTGTATAAACTGTCATCGGAACTGTTTAGATGATTTTCACTAAAAACAAAGAAAAAGGTTTTAATTTTAACTTATTTAGAAAATCGGTTAAAAAAGTCTCACCTGCTTATATTCTTTGGTATGATGCTCATCTTCCTAATCATGTCTATGATTCTTTTATTTTTTTTATTTTTAAGTGTCATGAACCCTTTTTTATCTCCTTTTCCTAACGTTGGGTCAATCTGTTGACTGGCACAATCTGGTACGTCCAGTTGACTGGACAGCCGTGCTTTAGGATCAGGTTGCAAGCGCGCGATGTCACAACTTAACTTTTTCGGTCTCGATCGCGGAGAATTTTCAGGGGTATTCAACATTTCTTTAAATGCTGCGCGAAATTTTTTTTTATTATTTATGATATTTTTCCGTCAAAATTTATTTTTGAAAGATTTTAATTTACCTAGTAAATTTGACTTGACAGTAATACTCAAATGCGTAGTTCCGCGAAGAACTTCGAGAGCCCTTGCGTGGCTCATGTGTTCAAAACTTTGTCCGTTAACCTCCAGAATCTTTTAAAAATAAAATAAGAATTTTAGTCTCTGTTAACTGCTGACTAATTTTAATTTGATTACCTGGTCTCCTCGCTTAAGACCAACATCTTCAGCTTTAGAACCTTTGTCCACTTTAGAAACGAACAAACCAAAACCGCGTTCGTAACCACCCAAAATGGAAAAATGCAGAATCTCATCTCTAACCGACCGTGCGAGTGTCACGGTTCTACTTCTCGCTTTCGCGGCGCACGCAAAATTTAGAAGCCTTAATTGTGCGTACATTTTCTGGTTAAAGATTTTTCAAAGATGAGTACACAGAGAAAAACTACAAAAAACAAAAGAAAAAAAAAATCTTACTTCTCGCTCTAAACCAGCCTCAAACTGTTCTAGAAAATCCATCATCTCCGGATCCATCTCAAAATCAGTGAAGTGATTATTCACCCAAAGCAAAACAACTCGCGTCACCTGGAAAAATTTCCGATATTAAAATCAATATTTTTCACTAAAAACGTGTAAAGACGCTAATTAAACGGCACTAACTCGATCTCTAAGGTTGGTGTCGTTGAACCAGTCTAACAGCTGATTGGCAACGTGAACGGAGGACATAAGAAATGTGCGATGAGTGAGCAAAAAATCTTCGACGTAAGTCGGATCAATAATCGAATTCTCTTCCACCAACTGCGCCAACAAGTGATCAGGCGTTCCCTAGAAGATGAACGAGTAATTTGAGTAATGTTTACGAACTCCGCTACCAGCGCAACGATTGGTTATGCCTTACCTTGATCACAATATGTCCCCGTTTATTTCCAGCATCGAGAACTCGTTGCTCGGTTACCAAGACGACTTCACCATCTTCTTCGTGTCTCTTGGTGTTTTCCTCTCCCTGGTGGAGGATTCTATAGTAATCTTGTTGCGCTACGCACGCAAATTGACAATCGTCAGCTTTTGTTCGCATTTCACCGTGGTGGTAAAGCTTTTCGACAGTCGGCGTAATCCCAAAACTGTCACCCATGTGCAATTCTTGCACTTCTCCACTGGGTAATTCTACTTCCACATGTCCGTTCACTATCACTGACCACGAGTCCAATTCCTCCCCGTCTTTCATCACAACTGTATTACACTTTTCCACAACAGCCAACACCATCACAGCGCACAATGCACGTCGAACTGACATTGTCATATTCGCAAACGCCTACAAAAAGCCGAAAAAAAAACAAAATTCAGAACTCGTGATTCACTAAAATAACAAAAAATTGTTTAGAAATTAAAATTTACCGGTAAATGTTGCATAAATTCGAGTAAAACATCTTTATCATCTTCAGTCCTGTCTTGAGGATATTTTTCCAAACACTCTCTCACCGTGTCTCTAACCGTCAAACTCTACATTAATCAGAAAATATTTAAATTAAAACCGCGAGCGGTAAAAGTGTAAAAATATTACAATTTTCAAATGTCAAACGCAACGTTAATTAAAAAAAAGCTTTTCTATTTTATACTGACAAGTAACGAATTTGATTGATTTTTCGAGAGGGACTTTGTTTGGTTTATGATTCATCGGCTGTCTAGGCCAGAGTGACATCACAAAATCAAATTACGGCTCGATCAAACGATTATTTTTCAAAATTCTCAAACCGTTTGCAGAAAACAAATTTCTTTTCGTCGACGCAATTCTTAAATTATTTTTAGATCGAAAAGTGCAATAAACGCAACGTTGCATTTATTGATACCCCCGGTAGAATAACATTTCTAGGAGAAAAGAGGGAGACTGGGAGCGCGAAAAAAAAAATCATAATTATTTTTTTTCTTTGGGGAAAGAAAAGGTGCAATTTATTAAAGCGTCGCGCATGCGACGATTGATTAGTTCACCGCGCAACTGCTCTTGATCAATTTCTTAATGACGAACAAGCCCGTTCATTTCCTCTCCTATTACCCAAAAATATCGACTTACAAAGATAACCACACAAAAAAAAAAAAAAAAAAAAAAAAAAATCCAAATGTAATCAAATTTGTTTTCAATTTCCATCTCTCTCGAAAAACCAAACTCAATCTTTTTCTTTAAACAAACATAACCCTTTTTCTCCTTCCTTTTAAAATTCACGACACTCATTTCCTTTTACAATCACGAGCCAATGAAGGTGAACTTATTGGCTCACTCGTTTTATGTCACGCTCGCAACACTCGTCATTAACTATAAAAAAACGTATTCCTCCAATGAGAACACATCTTACGTCGATAGATTCAGCGAGATCCTCGTCCTCATCCGAGTCCACCACGCTCTCGATGAGTCCCGAGAGATCCACTTCTGGGTCGTCGAGGGAAGACTGTACCGACTGCATCGTATCTGAGCCGGAGTAAGCGGATGAGGTGTCACTACTGTGCGAGCTGCGGTTGGACTTGAGGTACACCTCGCTTCGGTGGAGCACCGATTGCACTGGTTGCAATTCTACGGGAAGCTAATTTAAAAAAAATTTAAAGATTTATTTATTTTTCCATAAAAAAAAATAATTCTTTAAATATTTACTTGGTCAGTGGTCATAGTGTTTTCGGAATGCATTCTGGATCTAGTTACTCCGACGTTAATCTCATCGGGTTCGAGTGCCAGAAGTTTTTCTAAATTCATAGTAGTGCATGATTGTCGTTGTCCCGGTCTCATCAAATGACTATCAGGATAGTCAATCTAAAAAATAAATAAAACTGGTGTAAAAATAAAGTTAGGGTTAAAAACAAAATTTGCGCAGTTCTAGGAACACACTGCACCAAAAATGAGCATGTCTGGGGTGTAGCGCAAACTCAGCTTAAGTTCGAATTTCAAATTTTCAAAAAGAACATCACCAACCTCAAAAAACAAAAAAGTTAAAACTAGGTTTCGGTTAACCCATCACTCATTCCCGAAAATCCGAACAAAGAACGAAATGTTGGGTTGTTTCGCCATCGCTTAGCCTACATCCACTTTCCCAAGCAGAATTTCGCACGAGCTTCCATTACCGCTCGTACAGTGGTCGTATAACAAACTTTTCCAGGTATTCAAGGTTACTTTCGCGGTCCCTAGGGCGATGTTCATTAAAGCTTAAACACAGAGAGGATTCACTTTCACTGCACTCCACTCTCAAAAATGTCCTCCAGAAAATAATTTAATAACACAAAAACGACCTCGGTGGACAATTTAATTTTCGAAGAGGGGAAAATTTCACTCGAAACTCTTCGTGAACTCAATTTACAACGCTCGAGAAAATGAAGTTTTCCCGCCAAATGGAATACTATTCACGCGACAACACGTCCTTGTCCTGCACGTCGAAGATTAGCTCCCTTAGCAACAAAATTTCTCCCCCTTAAACTTTGAATATTCCTCGACGAACAACGCTAAAAATTCTCCATTCTAAATAAAATTCATAATTTACACCGAAATTATAAAATAAACTCGGTGACCTCACTACATCGATCATCCGTAAGATAATTGCTTCAAAATATTAATGGCGTTGGTTTATTGATTCGTTTAAAGATCCTGGCAGCAAACTGGGGGTAGGGTAGAGTAGAGATGTCAAACCAGACGCACGTGGTCGATGAATACCCCCACTAAAACCAGCTGCCGTGAGTACGGCACGTGAAATCAATGTGCAACTACGTTCTACGAACCTAGTCCCTGTTAAAACCCTCTCAGCAGCTAATGGAACACCTGTCACCGGTGTAAATGCAACAAGGGCGAGTACTGTACACGTGGGTTAATGAAATATTCGCGGGTCTACTGGGAAGTGTTTTTGACCACAATTTCAATATAATACAATTTTTACCTCCTCTCCTTTTTCCATTTTATACTTTGCAGAAAAGCAACCCACTTTGTTCGAATTTTGCAAATCCCACCGCGACCCACGTCGAATGACACTACCAATCCAATCGATCCCTCTTCAAATAACACAACGAAAAGAGTAAAAAAAAAAAGGAAATCTATTTTATTCACTCGTAAACAGAACCCTCACAAACTACTTCCATTTCCCTTAATTTATTTTTTGTGCGTAGTCTGCAAAATAAACGAACTCTACCTCGGTGGATATTTCCACTTGTAGAGCGTTATAGAAGTACTCGACCGTGGTTTACGATCGTGGTATAAATCACGAAGAAGAATGAGACCAAAAAATCTTATCCACACTTGATAGCTCTATATATTTAATAGATGATACCAAGTTATATTACGTACGTCGCGAGTGGTTTTTAAGCGTGAATTCATTACGTCACGACTGTGTAAGGTCAGTTTGACATGTGTGACTTCCTCGTAACGGTTGGAGGCATGTGAAACATACAAAACTTCTCTAGCTTAACATAATTATTCTGCTTGGAAGAGTGCACTAATAAGAAGAAAATTAAAATTAGTTTCTTTAACTCTTTGTTTTTAAGTTTTTAAAAAATCAGAGTTGTCGTCAAACGCCATTTTGGGGAACTGGATAAAATTACAATGGAGGGTGCAACGAGTCGAGAAATTCGCCAATTGCCAATTTCTCGGTTAATCCAAACGACTGAGTCCGAGAGAAAATCCATCTTGCATTGTACTCTCGTCAACCGACGCACACCCTGGGTCAAGTAACCCAATTACAACAACTACCAATATAAAACGGGGTGAAAAATACATTGATCGAAAATTTGAGTTTCCACCAGGCTCACCTGATCGCCAAGAAACTCACTCGTAAACATCATCGTCTCGTTTTACTCCCCATTTTCCTGTCTCGACGAAACCCTCGAGTGTGATATAAAATTTTCTTAATGCAGCAAATTTTTATTTTACAACGTCCCAAAAAAAAAAAAAATTAAAAAAAAAAACCAATTAGGACAACAGTTGTTTTCAGGTCAATGACTAGAAATCTTCCAAGTGCGAATATGGGAAATAAAAAAAAAAATGGAAGTAAAACGCTCTGGTGATTATATAGGAAGATCGTGTTTAGGAATTCAAATAATTCTCAGCAAACCGGTTTCATTTGTTTATCAAGCGGAGCAAACTAAACGTCAACAAATCTCACGCGAAGGGTTAAGTTAAATATTTTTGATTTTTGATTTTTGATTTTTGATTTTTAAAATATTAAATATCGTTTAGGTTGACCGAGTGCAGACGTGTCGTTTGATCCGCTGATTTCAAGGAAATGGATCGAAACTGTCGGTTGAAGTGACAAGTGAAAATATCACACGAGGTAATCTCAACTCGACAGAAAAATAAAAAGAAATTGACGTCATTATCTTAATTCGTTCACCCGAGAAGGAAAGACAAAAAAATCAATATTTAAGGCGTGCGTTAATGAATTAATCCAATTACAAATTGTAATTAAAAATAACTTTCAACACCTATTTCCCCACCAATCAATGCTTTGATTACACACGTCGTCACCAGACCGCGCCGAATAAATTCGACTAAACCGACATTTTCCAAGCAAACAAAACCCACATTGAATCGGTGACAGTTCAATTTTAAACTGACCGAGTGACGGACATTATTCTTTCACGTGCAACTGGCCACCCCAAACTTTCCCCGATCAGATTATAGATCACGAGGGGCATTTTGTGCGCGATATTTACGATCGCGAGAAATAATGCGTGTTACAGAAGCAATGGTTTCCCATCTGTACATTCAACTCAACTGGCGCAATATCTTTCGAATCTAATCAAAATTTTCTCCCTTCTCCGCCATTACTACGACATCATATTTTCAAAATAACGATCACGCGCGCACCAATATTTGTCACAGATAAAATTCCAATCAATTTTGGAATAAATATCCAAATATCTTTACAATCTACCAATAAAAATCCAGATGACGAATTATTAAATGAACTACCAACACACATCTCGACCTCTTTTAGAGTTAAACGAGTGAATCAAAATGTAAATTCGACATTTCGAGCTGTAATATATAAACTCGAATATTTTAAAGTTGATGGGTAACTCGGTGTTGCCGGTGAACTCAACTCTTCTGGACCAAATGTCGCGTTTATTGTCCGTAAGAGGAGAAAAGATTTTTACGATGCCATTGGCCCTGGCGTCTGTTCACCCATGAAACGAAAACCTATGACGTAAGATATCAAATCTTAGCTTAGATGCGAAAAAAGAGTAAAAAAAAAAAAAAAAAAAAAGGTAGTGGGGAATTCTTTCGAGTGGAATAGTGGAAAATTTTTTTTTTTCAATAGGCGATGTAAAATGAAATTTTTCTTTTTCAGTGATCATCATTTCAGCTTCAATTCCGCTTTGTGTTAAATGCTACAATCAATTTCAAATGCTTTTGACCTCAGTGCCACTACATTCCAGAGAGCAGCAATCAAGACTTGTGGATTTTTAAATGCACAATCAAACTCTATATCCACGTGACCTATTAAATAGAGAAATTTTTTGGACCCACATTCGATGAATTAAGTATTTATCAGCGTGAGAAAAATGTCGAGGAATTTAGTACGGTAGTCGATTAATTAATTTTTTTTTTTAATTTCTCGGGATTAAAATATTTTCACGCTGAGTTTGACTAATTTTTGTATGTATTTTTGTTCCCGTGTGCAGTAACCCGTTTTACACTATTTTCTGTCAAATGACACGACGAGGGCAAGGACTGAGGCTGCTAACCTGTTTTCCAATACCTTTTCGAAATGGAACACTATATATATATAAGAAAGTAGCCTATTTTGAGGCTACGCAACATTCTTGGTAAAAGTAAAGAAAAATCTTTCACCACCGAATCTAAGAGTAAACATAAAACAAGTTGAGATCAAGGGTTAGTTCAAAACAACAAAAGCGGATCGACTTAAATTCGAACGTCGCAAAAACAAAGTTGTAAAAGAAAATATCATCGTATATTAGTAAAAATATGTATAAAACTAGCTAAACCTAACTTTCATTCATTACTAAAACTAGTTTTTGTGAAATTTTAAGTTTTGCGTCCCCGATGTAGAGCGAGGTTGTTATCCCTAAAAGTGACGCGCCGTAACGTGAAATGCAAAAAGCAAGAAAACACGTGAAGGAAATAAATAAATAAATAAATAAACGAATTACATCATTAAAAGAAAATACTTTTTGATATTCGAATAAAAAAACAGGAAAATATTTTTGTTTTTTGTTGTTAAAAACGGAAAATGTACCAGACACCGCCTACGCAACAGATCACCAGGTGTAAAAAGTATCTATCAAACCTAATTATATCCCGTCTTAGTTTATCAGTCGAAAAGCAACCTTCAAAAACGTCGTGACGTTTTAATTTCACTAATTAAAAATTATTAAAAAGCAAAATGAGTCATTTGATGAATCATGTGCCCGCTTGTCGCATGATTTCGTGCCTAATTTAACGTTGCCATGTGCTCGCCAAACCAAAATGCCGACTCGTTCTACAGTTCTAGTCTGATAAACAAAATGAGAAAAATCTTAAAATTAGCTTTAAATGCCAACACGCGCTTGCACTTCCTCGTTCGAGGTGCTTTCGACTCGACTTAATAATTAATTAAAAGCTTTCATTACAATCTTCAAACCGCACTGCCATTACTCATATTAATTTCCACTCATATTTTTTGTAGCGTTAAAAACACAAAAACAAAAAACATCCAATTTCATTTTGGCATGAAACACGAAGGGTTATCGGTGCATTCCTCTCCTTATTTTTCTCCGGCAGGCTTATTATGAGTAAAAATTTCAGGGTTGGGCGTGTATGATTCAGTAAACTCAATCGAAGCCTGTTCCCGCAACATTTTCTCTTCATTTTTCACGTATCCACTCACTCAGCACTAACATTAATGTATTTTTCGCGGCACTTATTCAAAAAACACAACCTCGTATTTTAAAATTCAAACGTTGTCTTAAAACCACACAAACTAAAAAAAAATGAAAATTTTTAAAATTTTTAAACAATTTCCCAATTTTTCATGCAAATCATGACACAAAAATTTTTTCCTCGCGTAAAACCGCAGTTTCGTAACAAGGTTTAGAATTCTTCTTACCCATATTTCTTATCCAACATATCCACGTCAAGGTTTTCTTTCACAATGAACACTATTTTTTTGTGTTGGTTAAACGGCGCCGGGATATTCTTCCTTCGACCGGCTTTTCCCACACGCGCTACAATTTCCTCTCTGACTGAAATGTTTCTAAAACGCTTTACACGATTTTAAGACTAGTCACTGAGATCACAAATCTCCTACGAACACTCAACGTAGAATTGTTACGGAGGACATGGAAAGAGAGAAAATTTCCAGCTCGGTCGCTGAAAACCTCCACTCACCCATTCAGAGTTCAGCCACCCACAGATGGTTCAGCGAAGGGAGGGCGGCGTGAGCTGAACACCAATGGCAGGTGCCCGCCGCATCCCCTTTTGTCGGGCTTCTCGCGCAGCGATGAAGATCGACGCGACATCTAGTGGAGACCGTTGTAAGTTAAAAATCCATCAGCGAATGTCGTCGATGTTTGAATAGGGTAATAAATTATATAATTCTCACAATCTTTTTAAAGCTAACCGTTTTAGTATTTCTACAATTTAGTACTGTATGTTTCGAGGTGGTTCTTTAGGAGTGAGTTGTGAAAATGCAGCGTGAAAAGGGGAAAAAACAGGCTTGTTTACGATATAAAAACTTAGTGCCTAGCAACCCGCAATCAATCACACTAAAAAGAAGGTAAAAATAAAATCCTACATCGGGATAAATTTAGATACCTAACATTTTATGTTTACTTAATAATTTTTAGGTTAAACTCACCAACATAACACCAGTTGATTGTATTTTCCACACCGTACGTATTGTGTACGAGGAAATGCTTTAACCGCCTTTATTCCTGATTGGCCTCCTCAACTCCATGCCCCTCTTCCACAACCCACCTCATTGGAATATTCCATTACATAAAATAGGAGGGATTCGCAAAAACAACACGTCAATTGTACGAAACCTTTGAAAAATATCATTGGCGCGAAAATTTTGAAGTAACACTGACAAGGTGCGGTTTATCGAATTCTATGAAAACACTTATTATTTATACAGTACCCGGAATAATTTTATCTAATAGCTATAGAAACATTTTTTACAGCTAAGCACTCTTTACTAAACATTCACAATGAATTGTTCATGAGTTAAAAGCAATTTTCGTCTGTTCCGTCCCAGGAAGAAAAAAAAATTTGGTACAGTAAGAGGCTTGTTTTCTTCTCCGATAACGAGCTACTGAATACCCACCAGATTGGGAGAAAGCTTTAAATATAAATTACGGTATTTACACTATCTACTTTATACTCTTGAATAAAGCCTTTTGTACGTTACAAAAATTCGTACTTCATAAATAACAGCGTCACCTCTTGAAATCCTACTTTAGATGTTTAACCTTAACCACAAAGCTGAGACTAAATATCGCACTAAATAACGATGAGAAGTTAGCATTGGTGGAGTCGAGGCGTCTAGACACCGAGGACCCTCTTCGGGAACCCAGATCATCAACGCTTCCTTTTCATTAGCTGCGACAACTGAGATTGCGATTTTTTCCTCAACCGAGAATCAAAAAATCGTGGTCATCTGCTTGACCTACACACGTGATCCCATTGCCCCTGGTAAGAATCTTCATGCCTTTCCAGGTGGATTATGAGGTCAACGAGAAAAATAATTTGGATTCATTGCACGCGTGGAGACAGACAACAACTTAACAAAATTGAAATTTTTGTTTTTTTTGTTTTTTTTTAGTGTGGAGAAGTTAAAGTTTTACTTTTTGGGAAAAATTTATTGATGTGTCGCAACTTTAAGAAGAAAATAAAAAACATTTTCCGCAAACGCGATGCACTTCGCAAAATATTCACCTCGCAAAATTTACATCTCCAACATTGTTACACACATTACTGATTTTTCCACCCCCTCGATTCGTGAAACGACCCCCCAGAGAGAGTCCCCTGGTTGCGAATGCACGCAAAAGCGAGCGACAAATAGTTTAACCCGTGAAAAATAAATTCAAGCCCTTTCATTTTGCATCCAACTCGCGATGCGTTTTATTTTAAAACTGGTTTATCCCCTGCTGAAAAATTTTGAGTCTATTTTCGCTTGACTTTTCATTTTCAATTCGACGCGTTGGTCTTTTCTTTCTTTTAAGGAATGCTGTCGATTTTACATTTTAAAGACCTCACTCCGAGTTCTTACGAGTTCTTACGAACCACACCTGCGAAAATAAATTTTTACGTCTTTTGGAATTTTTTTTTTTAATAAACCCGTCGATATCTTTTTAAAAGCGAAGAAAAGTAATAATTCTTTTCGCTCCATTTTCAAAAGTCAATATTTTGAATTCTCCTCACACACCGCAAAAATTTTACAACTGCAAACCTGCTTTATCCAATTCTGCGAAACGTGCCTACGAACTACTGAATATGTAAGAGGATTAGATACAAAAACCTCATCATCTGCTTGCAAAAAGTGCACTTTCCCCATCAGGTGTTATTATTATTATTAGTACCACTAAATTATTATTGCATTATCAATTTAGGCTCATCGAAAGTGTGCCAAGGTAACTTCTGTATACAAACCCGTACTCACACCTGTTCGCCTTGTTGCAATCGTTTATCACCTAATTATTTCAAATATTTTTATATCTATGTGTTTACGCTTTTAGCAATGTTTATGTTCCGTCATAAGTTGCGCTATTTCAGTTTCGTCTATCTCGACACTGGATAAACAACTTGAGGGAAGTTTAATATTTCATAATCTAATTTTTGCTGAGTTTGCATGAGGAAAAATATAAATTTTTAGATGTCGATTTTTCATTTTCAAACGCCAAAATTATAAGAGTCAACGTCGCCATCTGTCGACGGCTATAAATAATTACGCGCTCTAACTTTTATGTTTAGCTATAAATCATTGATCAGTTATTACTTTATACTTATAGTATAGGATTAATATTTTGGTACTTACGACGACCATTTCGGAGGATTCCAATATTAAACATTCGTTTGCTCGTCGACCACTGCCAGCTGAACGTTTGCCAAAACTGCGGAATAATAAAAAAAATGTTGTTATGAGTATACCTGTCGGTATAATTACAATTTTAATCAAGGTTACATCTTTAGTAACTTAAATATTTTATAGTTTAATCATTCTTAACACGCGTACACGCCGTGCAATCGATTAAGAAATCTCAACTTTACGTAATCTGAATTCCAAACGTCACGTGTGTGTGTGTGTAAAATGAGGAATTTTGTATTATAATAAAATGCAAAATAATAATAAAAATTAATAAAAATCAGGGAAGGAGGTGAAAAGGCGGAGGACGATAAAGAATTTCCTGAGCTCAACTTCCTTCCTCGCTCCGCCTTCATCTTACTGAGTAATTACACAACGTTGACAAAATTTAAGTTTAACACCACTTCGGTTTCACATAACCCGTAATCCAAACCTTAATTCATTCAAATCAGTTCAAAATCAAAATTTCCCCTTTTCAAGAAAAAAATGAAAAAAAAAAAATATTGATTGATGATAAAAATTCAAAATATTGCGATACACGATTTTCCATCACGCAATCATTCAGTTTTAATTACCTCACGTGAGGTACAGTCTGCGTTCCATGAAAAGAACTGCAATATCTCAATTATAATAAAATAATAACGGTAAAAAAAAATAAAACAATTAAAATCTTAAATTTTGAAATATTAAATTATGGCTAATTTGGTGGTGTAAAAAATTTGGGGTAAAAAAGGTGCTCCGGAACAAATATTATGGTTGGTAAATTAGGTAGCCCAGTATTCGGATAATTACAAATAATGTTTACAAGGCTGGAACAACTGAGTCATCATCATCCTGCGAGTTAGAAAGAACAAAAGAATTCCTTCAAACAGGAAATGTGTGTGGATAAGGTGAAAAATAGGTAACATACCCCTTTAATAACGGATCGTTTGAGCGCGCGGCGAGTGCCAAAAAAAATTTAGTGCCGCGCAACCTGTTCGAAGATTTTTCAAACCCATAACGCCAAAACGCGGGTAGAATTAACTGAGTTTTGGACATTTTTAAAACTCGCGCATGTCTCGTTAAAAGTTATCAAAGACGGAAATTTAATCATTTTATGTGAGTTGTGACTAACAACGCAAACAAGCGTTTTAAAAAACACCGAGCAAGGTCGTGATAAAAAGTTCGCGTTATTATTTTAGTAGATTAAAACTCTAAGTGGTAATTACAGTTTACGCAATTTTTAATTGCGAAAGTAATTGGCTTTTGCTCTCAGCTGTCTGAAAAATAACAAAAACCAAGTTCGTTAACAATTATTTGACCTACTATTCCAAATATTAAAAAATAGCTCGAAAATTGAAATTTTGCTTAAAGGTAAAAAGCAAATGACCCGAAGAACTCAAGCTCAACGAGCAACAGGACTCACGGTTTCAAAGTCCAATCGCATTTCGCGAAACGAAATTTTAAACGTGGCGTAACGCAATCAATCGAATTTCGACACCCGAAATCCAAATCACTTATTTTCGTCCAATATTCACATCCAAAATCTCTTACATTGTCCTACGTTAACTCCTAAACCTTAATTCCAAAAATCTCCTCGTAACCAAAGCGTTAAAACGCACCGTTGAGTTCAGCTAACTTAAACCTCAAAACTTTATCTCCACGAATTCGTCAATGAACAAAGTTCTCAGGAAATAGGAAACATGATAAAAGCAAACAACCCCTGTTGCTCGAGATAAAACCTAAAACCCAATAGCGCGAAGGAACGTTTAACGCTTTTCCCATGTCGCACAATTTAACGGTTAAAGACAAAGACAACCTCAGTTTGAAAACTAGTTTTCAGACCGACGACTAATCAATAAATGAATCCAACTTACCACACAGAGAACCGTCTCCGGGGAATATTGGCTTTCCTATCGCGGGAGAAGGAATGCCATCTTTTAATGGAATCCATGGTGAAGAGATTTTCACCGTAAAATCCCAACAACTCAACTGTAGTCTATTTGGCCAGATGCTAGTTTCATGTTCTTTCTGTCACGCGGGTTGTAACTCGACCTGCTCTCAGCCTCACTAGTGGCAGGGTGTTCCTGGTTCCCCAACGGAAGCCTTAAGTCGCGGGGGAGTGCGGATGAGGGGAGGATTCAGTGGAGATGAATAATCCACATGGCTCTCTTGTATCTCCCTCTCTCTGGAGCAGTAAAAATAGGGGATGGGACAAAAGCTTTTTGCTAACTGTGTTCGGAGAGAGACACCGGTTGCTACTTTTCGAGAACAGGCGTGAGTCTTCACGTATGGTCGTTTTTTGAGGATTTTAACTCTTTTATCCCCGAGCACACCTGCCTGCAAATGCACTATACGGGATCTTTTGAAGTTGTGGAGTTTAGTTGGCACGCACTACTAGATCAACCTAATAAGGCGCGGGAAGCTCCACCCTCGAATTCGCATTCGACTCGTCCCCGGATGGATTAATACTCTGATCCGCAGCTGCATATCTGACGTCACAACAGTCAATCCCGGCACTCTCAAAGTGCGTATTCTATTATCTATTTTGTCACTACCATAAAATATGTTGTACGTTATCGCAAATATTTTTCCTCTTTCCTAGAAGTGTCAATGTATATTTTTTGTTAACAATACGCTTTATATCAAACATTTTGCGTCATGTATTTCATCCTCGTTGGATTGTCGTTCCTCAAGGTTTGCGACGTGATAATATCTCGAATTGGAGATGACTTTGGTTAAGTACGGTAATTAAGAGGGCATGATAATCTAGCGTACGTTGTAGACATATATTATAACCCTGTTTTTATATTTGTCGATGACTGATTACTTATTCTCGACCTCATTTATCAAATCCAACAAACTAGCAATTAACTGACATTGAGAAATCATTGAAGACTATTTCCCAAAAATAACGATCACGATGTGGAAACAATGCATCGTATCTTCCTGGAAATACCGTATAGATACGTTATAAACGATGTTAAGGCGATCAGATTGAAATCAATCATGCAAGAACTTGGTTTATGATTCATCGAAAAATTAAAAACAAACAAAGAAAAAAATATTCTTTCTTCGTAAAATTACTCGCGTGGAAATACCAAACAACAGATTGCACTAATGATGCATTCAAACACACACTCACAAAATTACTTTTTGTGAATACACATCTCGTGATGAGAAACATACCCCAGCTCGCCGACCTTCTTCAACTGACCTTCAACCCTTTAAATTCCAAGGTTCAAAGTTTAACCCTTTCGTGACAAATGCAGTACCACGTAAAAATTCTTGCACACCTGAGTAAATTAATTCAATATAAATAATACAAAACTTACCCCTTTCTTTCACGCGTTGTACATAAAATCTTAAACACATACTTAACACACGTGTGGAGGAAATTGAACCAGATGGACGCTTACTTCAATATTTACATTAAAGTTATACTAGATGATAACCTTCAGGTTTCGAGAGGTAGTTTAACAGGCTTTAAAGCGGAAAAGAGTTTATACAACCCCGCTTGTAACGCACATCGATTACAAAGTTGAAATCAAAAAAGCGTTTAGTTCGAAGGGAAAATTTCAACACGCGGATTTTCTATTTCCGTTGTGAGCAGAAATTGCAAAGGAAAAGACATTAGTCCCTGAGTCATGAGTAAATTGTAGACATTCTCGGTAATTCCCTGTCCCAACAATAGAACCATAACGATGTAGTGAAAAGTTAATTTTGGATCCAGGAAAATATAAAAAGAAGGAAGAAGAGGAAATAAAAACTTAAATTCCCGAATTTGTAGGCAGTGTATATATATATATTTATATAAAAATTATAAGGAGTAAAGGAGGAAGAAAATAAAAATAAAAAAAAACATTTTTGGAATACCGTTCTTTACTGCGAAATTTTACTCCTTATAAATAAACTCATTTTATATTTATAACTTGGAGTATAGAACTTGATATTAAATAATCAGAAACTCAAGATAGAAAAGTATGCGGTTTTCTACCCGCTTCTCTCATTACAAAAACACAAATCACCATAGCAACCGAACTTCAGTATATTAAAAATTCAAATCAACATGTCTTCAAAATTAAAAGCAAACACAGGAATTTAATTTAATTTAATATTTCCCACAAAAAAAAAACTTTTTGTCGGTTTCGTAATAAACCAGCACTCACGTGTACAGCCACATCTGTTTTCTGTCCATTATCACCACCAGATGGAGGGAAAACAGAAAACCAGAAGCAAAATTGGTAAGTAGTGCATTGTATTAGTCGCTACATAATCCAGCAAACAAAATAGAAATGCTAGTAGTCAAGAATGCACATAAAATAATCGTATGTCAAGGACAACAGCGTCACAACTTGACCCTGCGTTGCTCGAGGCAACTTCGCGTCCCGCGAGGCTGAAGGAATCTGACATTTTTGAATTTATTTAATTTAATTTAATAACCCCCCAAAAAATATTTTTGGGTTTTGTATAAAAAAAAAAATTATAGTAACTACTGCGTGGGAGTTCTGGAAAATTATACGCCACCTTCCTCATCCTGTGGCAAACCTATGAGAGTTTTCCCATGCGTTCGCAGGATGTGACAACTTTCCATCGAAAATGACAGATTTAACTCACTGAGTCACTATATTGTACCCACGTTGGTTACGTGGAATTTTTTCGTGACCGAAATTATATTTTACAGGTGTTTTGATTGTTGGGGTTATAATAGTGAGGGAAAAAAATATCTTACCTGCTTCGAGGTAAAAACATGGATCCGTCGATGAAAACCGAACCGGAGAGTAAAATAAACCAACACGTACTCAGTTCACCGCGGCTGAAATTTAAATATTTTAAGTAAAAATAAATTTTTAAGTTATTCAAATTCCAAAGTTTCGCGTTTGAGAGCAGTTGCTGCCACCTGACTTCGAATCGTGGCATTAAATTTATATTCAACTACTGAAGCGGCATCTCACGCCGAAAAGCGATACCGTTTAATAGCTTTATTATTTTATTTAATACTTAATACTTACTAATAAAGAATGTCGTTTGCTTCGTGTTTTTCATAGCGCACTGCTTTGCACATGGCTCTAAGTCCAGGTTCGCGGATTACGTCAAATCCCTTTAGATAAAAATAAATTGTCTCCAAATCCTGAAGAAAAAAGTAGAAAAGAAAAAACTGGTAATTACATAATTTGGTGCAAATAATTTTTTTTTACCAGACTAGCAACAATTGTTTAAGAAGAAACAAATTTTCTTAATTGTGTTATTTCCTTTCAGCGAATAAAAAAATCAAAATTGCTTTTTTCCCAGTCTCAAAACAACGCATAGTAATTTACAAAAATTTTTCTAAGCCAAAAAAAAATGTATGACGAGAAAAACGAATAAAAACTAAAATTCTGAGAACAGAAAATTCACCTGAAACCACGGTAATTATTCTCACTTCCCTTTATTTGCAACCTTGCATAATCATTAGTGGGGAAAAAAATTCGCAAGGACAGTTAAACAGCAATTTTATTTTAATCGACCATCAATAAATTTTTTTTCACGTTAAAACTTAGTTTGATTAAAAACGAAAACAACGAGATTTTTAAAAATGGCGAGTACAAGTACACATGCCATCCTCAAGGTCATCGGTCTGACTAAAAGGAACGCAATTGCCTCAGGTTGATTCTTTATAACTGCAGATTATAGAGGGAGGAGATAAAAAAAATGAAAAAGAACGTTTAACAAGAGCGCAAACTACTTGGAAAACTAACTCACTAAGGGTTGGATAAATTGCAAAACAATAGATTCGATTTACGCGAACTTGATTGGTTGGAGGATATTCACCTTGTGGTAATCAGAGATTTGAATTTGTGAATATTCAATCATAATTAGAATATAAAATTTTTCTTGATGATGTTTCACTTAAAATTATTGCAGAAATAAAAAATAAAAGTGTGAAAATCGAGTCATTAATCTTTTAATAAACCAAAGTTGAGCTTGAGTTTAAATTCATTGAACCCGGGGGTAATGAAATGAGTAAATGAATTGGCTTTACCTGATTAGAGCGTTCATCAGGCTCTCGCTGAAGGCTGTTGATAAACTGGCGGTCAACAAAACTCGACATTGTGGTGTATTCAGGCATCAAAAGAGTTTGTCACACACAATCACAAAGTTATTTTATCAGAACTGTGTCAAGAACGATTTTCAATGAATAAAATAAAACAAAAATAATTACTTAACAGATCAAACACTACCAACCTCGAACGCACTTTAAACTAGGGCACAGCCCCGAATAAAACGAGATCATCCATCGTTGAGTCTCACTTTTATCACGAACCAAATGTTTATCACTCGCATCTTCATCACCTGAGCACTGCAATGGCCAAGGTGAGCATTCGCCCGCATGTACGACTGCGTACTCCAAACGCGGCCTTGGCTCGTGGAGTTTGTGTTCCAAGGAATTGTTGCGTTAAATTTCAAAATCAGCGAACCTTGATAAAAAACTAAAAAGTGCTTGACGAAATGAGAGTTGAGTTAGAAGTAGTCAGCCGTAGTTGAGGATGAGTCCAGTTTGAAGTATGTCAGCAGGGCCTGGCCACAGGTTGCCTGTGGGGCACGTAAACTACCCTCTTCTCGGGGTCATCAACAGGAGCACCGCAGGCCGGGAAAAAGGCTACGAGTGAAAATATAAAAAAGAAAGTTATTGAAATAAGAAAAAAGTTAGTTAAAATTACAACGAGTCGTTTATTTAAAATAATAACACGGTATTTTGGACCCAAAAGAAAAACAAGGTGATAACTTTGTTTTACAGTAGTTAGAATAATTGTAAATACAGTAACTGGAGAGTTAATTCCGTCATTTTATACAATGCAAATTAATTTAAAAATATTCTCATCGAGACGAAGCTTAATGAATGCCTGCGCGTGTGTTGTTGTTTTGTTTTGTTTTGTTGTTGGATGTAAAGAGGGCGTAGTCCTTTGAGTTGCGAAAAGAGGTCAAAGAGGAAGCTAATCCATCAGAGCAATTTTAGTTTTCTTTTCATGTCACGGATTTCTGTCAGAAAAGGATCCACCTAACGTAAAAATGTGATGTTATTCTGGTTTTGATACAAGTTTATTTTTTAAATTCGAAATGCAATTTAGTAAAAACGAGTTGACAAAGTGAAAGAACTTGATATTTGGGTGGAGATGTAATTATCGAGGGCATTGGTTATTTGTGTACATCTTTCCAGTTCATTCATCTTCTGATTGAAAATCAGTTCAAGTATATTTTCAAAATTCAATTTTCGTATCACAATACCAACAGTGAAATAAAATTTTCCAACAAATTGTTTAATTATCTCTAAATTACTCTCCAAATTAGGATCTTGAGAACAAATTTTGTTTTTCCTTGATAATAAAATTACACACAATTAACTTCCTGTTTTACTACAAAACTCAAACTCATTAACTTTATGTAAGAAATTTCTTTTCTTAGCCTTATTCGCAAGATTTGAATAAAAATAATATTTCCAAAACAGATTCAACAATTTTATGAAACGTTATCAATATCTCAAACACGAGTTGTAGTTCATTAAAGTGTCTGTTTTTCCTCAAACGTGAGTTTTCTCGTGACAGAACCAAGGCCGTAATTCCAAGGCGCAGCAAATTTCTTCAAACAAATCACATTTTTCACTCGATTACACCCTACGTCAAAACTTAATCACCACAAACACTAATCAATACCCAAAGATTAATGAAGTGTTTGAGAACACAGATTACAAACTTTGGCAAACTTTGCTCACGTGTGCATCGACCGCGTAATTACCAAAATTTTCAAAATAAAAGCTAAAAAAAAAAAAAAAAATCATAAACCGCTATATATTTACCCGAAGCAAAATTATTCCCAAAGCCGTATAACCAAATGCGCTTCTTACTCGGTCGTTGGCTTTTGTCTGGAAAAAAGACGCGCAGCATCCACATCTGCGCGCAGCTGTTTCTTTTTGCAGCATTCTCGCACTTATCGTTTTATTATTGTATTAAAGTGGAGTCACGTCAAATATTATTTCTCAAGATATACACAATTTCTTTTTCTTTCCTTTTACTCAAATCCGACTTTCATTGATCGCCTGTTGCATTTGCAACGCCGTAGACGGGAAACCAATCTATTGTTCTGTCTCGAAGACGTTTTATTTCAAATCACTTTCAGTCAAAGACCTTATTGATTTCCCAACATTGCGAAAATATTTTTTACCCCACCGTGTCGTTTCTAAACTTTTATTATATTTGAAGTTACAATTTTACGATTACGACCGACCTGCCATCTGTATTTATTATTATTTTACGACACTCTTTTTATACAATGCTAAAAGTCTAAAACTGAAATCTGGTATTAAATTAACAAAGAGGGAAAGAGTTAAAGTTTTGAAATAGGTCATTGGACTTGCAGTTAGCATCTCATGAATATGGCGAGTGGCAGTTTGAGAGTAATCAACTTTCGTGGAATATCTTTCTCTAGAAGAAGCGATGTAGGTTACGCTACCTTATTTTCTTAATACGGTTATAATTAAATTTATAACTCTATGTGATTAAAGTGTAAGTGGAGCAGTTACGGAAAAATTTTTCCTTGACTATTAATATAATATATCGTATAATAAAATAGATGATTTATAATTTATATCTCCAGTATATTTGCATAGTAATGAGGTTAATCTGAATCAGTTTTTAATTATTTTTTCAAGCTAAGACAGGATTAACCTGGAATTATTAAAATTTTCTACAGAATTGTTAAATTAAATGTGAGAAAAATAAAAATTACGAAATGGAGAGTTGAAAGTTTATAAATAGATGAAGACGTAAACTGAAGATGCAGTTTAGTGTAATATATCACGCAAATATCCTTCCTGAAAATACAATACACAATGAGTCATCCAGACTCAAGGTGGCCCGTTAAAAAAGACTTAATTTCTTTTATTCGCTTGAGATATTTCTATTATCCTCAACTCCTCGTACGAGATCAATGATATATAACGCACAATAGGAAGATGATCTCAGAAAAAAAAAAAATTTTGAATAACTTTTTTGGGGGAATTTTAAACTCAACTCGATAAATTGATATTTGCAAACTGAATTAGTAATTGACCAATCACTCACCTTAAGATACATAACTCCGCGTGGCAAGTCCTCGAGTCGAAATGACTCGAAAAAAATATCCTTGGTAGGGGGTTTATGAGTGATGGAAGGGAGGAGATATAAACCAGCTGTCACTTATCCCTCCACTAAAAATATATCTTTCGCCCACGCGTGATTTAAATTTTGTCATCGAGTAAAACTATAAATAATTCGACTGTTCCATAAAAATTGTAAAGAAAAACATTGAAATGGTCTTAAGTGGAAAAATATGGTTAAACTCAGTGAAATTTACGTTTAAAAAAATATTTTTGACTTTTGTTAAACTTAAAAAAGTCAAATTTTGTTCGTTAAAATTTAAACTGTGTTCGTTATCTTATCAATGTTCAAGGTTTTTTTTCTGATTTTAATGTACGGTAAAAGGATGTGTTTTTAAAATTAACTCTTTCAAGTGTTTTTTTCTTCAGTTAAGGTTTAAATTAGTGGCCAATCATTACGGCGACACAATCAACAGGAACTGTGAACCAGTAAACAATCAAATAATTCACTGAAGGAAGTTTTTAGGATTGAAGTATATTTTTTTCCATCACCGTCACCGATTGAATAAAAATTTTGTGGTTCATTCAGTGTGGATCACGTGGGTATAATATTTCAAATTACGTCAATTTGCTATTTGAAGTGAGATTAAAATGTAACGTCACTCATTTGTGCGGTATTTCCTCTTTATAACGAAATAAGTTGTTGTTTGTGTAATAAATGGATTAATTTGTGGTTTGTGTTTGTAGATTAATGTTATGTGATTAGATTTAGTGTATTTTAAAAGTAAAATCAAGCATTGAGTCATGATAATTAGAATTTGTTAATTAGTTGTCGGTATACGAAGTTGAGGAGACCGTCACTAGTCACACGTAACTTTTTCTCAGGTAGTTTGAAATTAAAAACACGATTTAAATAACAAAATATAACTTTACCTGATCTGGATAAATTTTACTTTCAGTGGTGGATTTAAATTTGACGATAGAGACGCCGAACAAGTTGCCGCACCTGTCCTACCTTAGACACCTAACATCACGCAGGTGGTTGCCATGCATCGTTCGCTCCACTGCTTCCAAAGCGTCTTCTCAGCGCCACCATCTAACA